>BMAT01006423.1:2610-40303 GCA_019649035.1 Elysia marginata
ATTTAATGACTCTACAGGTAGAAATACATTTCTTAAAATACAAACAAGATCAGATTAGAACTCAAACTTTCCAAGCTCTCCCCTCACCTGTCAAACCTTAGATATTCACTTTCCTCTCTCTTCAAGAGTCAAACAAACCTTAATTATACCAGTTAATCACACTCACTTCCCTCTCTCTGAAAGCGCCATGCAAACTTTAATTCAGCCAGTTAATCACACTCACATTCCTCAAGAAATTATACTCAAAATACCTGTGAAATGTTATATTAGTGTCTTTCTTTGCTCGATTGTGGCACTTTAAACACGCAGGGGTGCACCATGATAACCAGTGTATCGTCTTGTGGCTTTCAAATGATTTGAATAGGAGTGGAAGAGCCTCGACAAGGCCTACATTCTGCATCTGGTAACGACTTGACACAAGTTGATATGGCTTCTTCCCTGCCCGCTTTTTTTGTACGCCGCGAGCGATGTAGCTATTTATAGGGTGGAAGTCTGTGGGCTACACATACAAAAGAGTTTAAGATTTTTCTTGAAAACTATTGATATGGGCTGACAGGCTGTAAAGCCACAACAATGTAATGCTTAGGCCCTATGTCCTACATCAAATTATGTATTATTGTCATTAATATTTTAAATACAAATATTTCAGTGTTCCTATGTGAAAAATTTTGTGTTAAATCTATCCATTAGAAAAACTTATTCAACCATGATTATAAAACTTAGCATTATCACATGTTAATCTTACACTGTATAAATTATTTTAGTAACAAGTTCTGAAAACCCTTATTATAAAATGCTAGTAGCATAAAGCCTCCCTAACTGTTGTTAAAGGACCTGAAGATATGGCAAATATTTAAAGGGGAAACAAAAGGTATTTTTATAAAACGCCTAATCCACTAATGCTCATAGTGATTCACATAGATTTCTCAACAGACCATTACCAATAATAACCCTCTGGAATCACAGAGGATTAGCCGCAAAAGCACATCACTCTTTTACAAGGATATAAATCCGTAACTTCAGCTTTTAATCTTCATAAGTTGGAGACTTCAGCTGAGTTTTTAAATTTATCAGGAAAAACTCAAGCCATAAATCAACACCTGCTTCCAAGTAACATCTCAGATGTCTGTAATAAACACAATACAGCACTACTCCAGCTCCTTCAGCCAATTTTCAGTTGTCTTTCTCTATACATGTTTCTCCTTAGACATATTAAAAAGTTTTTAAAATCTAAAAAATCTTATTTCTAAAAAAAATATTGAGGTTTGATACTTTAAAAAGACTTAAAGAATCTTGCATCATGTTCAGGGTTTTTTCTTCATTGGTCTTTTACACCAGCGTCTTTAAAAGACTGAAAAAGTATAGACGGCAAAAAGACAAAAAAAAAACAAAAAAAAACCAAACAAACAAACAAACAAAAAACAACAAAGATAACCTAACTTTTATGTAGTCTGACAAGATGGTGAGTACTAATAAATGAAATGGATTTTAATAGTGTTCAATATATTTAACAGACATGTTCATCTGTGCATTTGCTTAAAAGAAAAATATATTTCTTGAGGACTTAGATAACAATAGCTACCACTGGCATTTTATATACATATTTTTGTTACCATATATTTAGATACAAATTCTTCTCTGTTTGTCATGTTTGTGTTTTGAGGAAATCTCAAACTAGTCATAACTTTATTAAAAAGGTTGAACATTTTAAAAAAAATTTCTGTTAAAAATTGTAATCAAGCCACTCAAAAAAATTGAAAAGAGCGCTTGAGCAGCACTAACCATAAAAATATTACTTGCATTCCTTGTTACACTTTTGCCATTTTTAGAACTGAAAAATCCTAAATCAATAAAAATTGTAATAATTGATCCTCAATTTGATTTTTATTAAAAGCAATTTTTTAACGTTTGAAAGCTCAGAAAAATGCATTTTTAAAAATATCAGCGCCATGTATTGTGAATACTGAGACATCCGACTCATTAAGGACTAGTCAATAAGACATACTTAATAAGAATGATAAAAATCTAATCTGTATTATTAACATTTGGCGCATTGACGTTAAAAACCCCTACAAGAGTTAAATCGATGCCACAGAGATCGCCTATTTTTAGATTTCTGTGATCGATGCCGCATATTTATAACAAGAGGCGCTACCCTTTCATTCAACGTAAAAGGTATTGCTAGCTTTTAGAGTTATATTTCCTTGGCTTTCCCTCTGTAACAGAGTCTAACTTAAGCTTGGTATAAATTCTAGATCTAGCTTCCCTTTCCAAATTTAGAATCTCTAGAACCTAAAGTTGTCTAGATTCTAAATAGCCTATTAATAAATGATTTTTTTAAATATCTTCAAAAGTATCAAATTTGAGCCTCCATTTCTAGAGCGTTAAGTCTTTAGAAGAGTATCGGATCAACTTGAACTTATACCACCCTCGTCTACGTCTTAGATCTACCGGTAAGTGACTTCCGTGGAAACCTCATAATGATATTGATAATTGGAATCCTCTGGTATTGGACAAAGACTTCTAATTAAGATGTCACGAATTACACCCAGGAAATTAAATGTAAACTAAAATTGTATTTTATGTGTTTATTTGCCTACTGCACTTGGCCTAATGGGCGGTAGCTTAAAAAAAAGTTAATTAAAAACAATGATCATCCTACTAGTACTACCAGGTAGGCAAGTAAAAAATAATATTAATAGGCTAATTTAAAAAATTTTAACTCTAAAATATATAGTAATTCTATGTAGATCTAGGTTAGAGCCCAGAGGAAGTAAGCATGCAGTGCGCACCATTGTCAAGAGAATAAGTGTAGCTGTATATAAAATTAGATCTATAATTTATTGGGCGTGGCACATCATTCACTGCTGATTTCACACATTGTTTAAAAAATTGGGGCTGGCCATTTTTTTGCAGCCTTCATAAAAGTAAAATATATAATATAATGTGAGCTATCATGTCTCAAACTCTCCTATATTTTACTAAGATGTTTGTAACCAGTATTTTTCTAGCCAGAGCTTAATTTTGCATGGCTTATGTTACACAAAGGCATTGATCATTTATCATGTCGTTAGGTTTTTAAGTAGCTCTTATTATAGTCTTAATTGTTTTCACATTTTATTATTATTGTATAAGTTGATATTTGGATCTAGCAAAGTAAGGATAGCTTATATTTGTATATTATCTTTAATTTTAGATATGGTTTCACTTGTTTATACAAAGTATATGCGACTCATTATGACCTAGGGTACTTAGTATAAATTTATCTTTTACCCAGTTTGCAGCCATTTACTAGTCAGGTCATATGGCCTGCATCCCTGGCTACCTTCCCGCAAAATTTCCTCCACAGTCTGTCTTTTTCAACTGGCCAGAGGGTCAGTTTTGTTTGAAAATTGAAGACCTCTTGGTGTCAAGACACATTTTTAGTTGCCTTAATACATATTCAAAAGTTTATTCCTAGGCCTTGGCTGCTAAATTTTTAAGACTTGAAGACTTTTAAAATTCAAACCCTTCACTCTGATGTACCTTTTCTTCACACAAACTCCTGATATGACAAATGGTCACTAAAATTTTGTGTGATAAGGATTCTAGTTCTACTGTAGTCCTACCTGTGTATAACCAGGTCCAACATCTAACCAAAATCAGTGACCGGATTTTTTAATATTGTGACAATAAAATTGAATAATAATAACTTAATAGGCAACATTTAGCCGGATAATAATTTACACACTTAAAATACATTTTTTTTGCCCATGATGTTATCCAGGACTTCTCTAAGTTCTCAGCTATCGATTTCTGGTTTTTGTTTCTGTCTGTGTTAAGTTTATGAGAAGCAGATTAAACACAGCCATGAAGTTTACACCTGTCCCAGTTCTGTTGGTTGTGATGATGATGGCTGTTTTCATAACAAGAGGCCATTGTGCTGAATCTGAAGAAGATCCAGCCACTGTAACTGTAGAGGAATCTGAGAGTGATGAGCCCCTGGATCAAGAAAAGATGGAATATGCCAAGGGCTCTGTGTGTCAATACTGCAGCTACTGCAAGGTAACAGCTTTTTAAAAAGCACTTACAATCTATCTCAGATTTTATTTGTACGGAATAACAAGTAATAACTAGTTGTTTGTGTAGGTTTGTTTTTAAACTGATTAAAGATGAATAGAGATTAAAGGTTATTTAAAACCGTATCGCAACTGAATGTTATTTACATTCAGTAGGAGAAGAAAAAAATTGCATAGACTGACAGCTGTTTAATTGATTTCTCCCTGTGGATATTCATCAGAGATTGTTATGCTAATATAAATGGCAAATTTGTCAATATTAAAAAAATAAAACCATCTTTTCAATGCAATCAACATTTTTGTTTTATGAGAATATTTTCATAGAGCCTGCTAAGTCAAACTGCTTGGGAACAGCTAACTTATTTCATAATCAGACTTTTGAGCTAAAGGATAGTTGACAAGGAAAAAAAATATGTAGTTTGAAAAAGATTCAAGTTATCCATAAATTTAACTTACCAAAGTTCAAGCTAAGTGGACTCTGTCTCCACTGTATTTGTTTGTTTATCAATATAATCATGATTAACTAAACAGATTATTTAAGCAGTTTTCATTTTGTGGTACCTGTATGAAGGGCACAAATGTCTTGCATTCTGTCCAAATGAGTAAGTCAAAAGGCTTAGTTTTGCGATACAGGCTTTCAAAGCCAAATGGGTGGTCAGAAGTCAAATTTATTTATTTCAGATATTGATAGTAAAACCATTTCTAAACAGTTTTCACACCTAATTCATGTTGAATTTAATTTTTTATGTGTTTAATTTTAATTGGTATGGTTGCTAAGGCCTATACACCTGTATAGTTGTCTAAGCTTAGAATGCAATTTTCTCCCCTCTCTGAAATTTCACAAGTCCTAACCTTGCCGACTTCAAACAGCCATAAATTACTACAGAAGCATGATAGAGCTTTTCTGTGATATCGAATTTTGACTTAAGACTCATTTGGACTGGTTACAAGACAAATAATAAGGAGGGGGTGTTTCGTTAGGTGAGATGGGTTAAGTGGAAAATAGTTGAATGTTTCACAGATCTGATTTAAATAGCACAGCTTTAAAAAGTTATCATATTACCTTTTTTTTTCAACAGTTTTGCAAGTTATGTGATCAAGACTGCCCATGTGAAAAAAGTAAAACGAAACCCAACTGTGATATGTGCAAGGCAAGTTTTGAAAGCTTCTTAAAAAATTTTTTTTTTGGTTTGTAATAGTAGTGATAACTATAGCAGGCTATTTATTTATATTGTTTTGACCATAACATAAATAGGAATACATTGTGATATATATTTGTCACTAGTCAATTAACTAATGGATTGTTAATGTAAACATTTTTGTCACTCCTTATCAACTTAAAGATGATAAGATATTACAATATTTTAGTCACTACTAAGACAAAATTGTATAAAAAGATATTTAAATTAGTTGTTAGTTAGGTCCTTATGGTTTTAATGTCTCTATTGTCATTGACACTATTGTTAAGCATATATAGTACTAAAAGTTTGTAAAATAAAATATCAACCTAATTACCGCTATCCAATAACATTTTTTACAGTACTGCAAGTTCTGCTATCTGTGTTCAGCATTTTGTGACACAGTCTGCTCTGCAGGTTAGTTTTTTGCCAGAAATAATTGTTGTAGTTATCATTTGTTGTTTTTGGTTGTTGTTTCTTGTTTTTATTTTCTTTTGCTTGAAAATGTTTCTAATTAATAGACTATATCATTTTTTTTTAGAGCAAATGCCATGTTGGCTATAGATGTGATACAAAAACTTTTTTCTTTTGTATTTGTTACTGTCTTTAACTTCCAAAATAAGTCTGATCATTCAAATTTCTCATTACTGGAATTTGTAGGTGTGTTGTTTATTTTTTACCTTTTGCTTTGTAAGATTTGAAGGCATAATTCAAAATTGATGAAGTTTTGATTCTTTAAAATTGAACTTTTGATTGTGGCCCACTGAAGGTTTTCCTTCTGTTCCATGGCTGTTTCTCTCTTCCAAATCATGTAACTCTTATGATAAGTATTGACTAAACAAAGTTTGCCTTCCAAATCTCAATCGAAGGTGTCTTAGGGCAAATTTGGCTTACATAATCATTGTGTTTGTACTTCTATGCAAAGGTGTGTGAAAGAGAGAGCTGCTCATACGAGTAGTAGAGTAGAAAATTGTCTCAATCGAATAAACCTTTTACCTGCGTATAATTCGAATCCTCTTACTTTGAAGTTTCTGTAAATCCCTTGAGATTCAAATTAAGACGTTTTTTCTGTATTGTGAACAAAACTTATGCATAGAAGTGATGATTAACGCGACATATTTTTATACATTTGGTTATTTGAAATTATATTTATTTAATTGCAAGGTTGCGTTTTTTAACTTCAAGAATGGCATGCTTGAATGATTATTAAAGAGTAAATATTTATATTTAAAAAGTGAATCATATGACTCTGTGACTCTTTTTCTACTTGTACAGGAGGAATTTTGGACAGAGTCTCTGCATCAATTGTGAAGTAAGTTGCAGAATTAACCTTTTTGCTAACTTTTCTTGATACTAAAAGTCAGGATAGAATAAAACTGGGAAGAGATAAACTGTGCAAGGTGGGCCAACATCAGTAATTAACAAAGAGAGTGACGCAATAAGATAGAACTGTTAGGCATTTTGCCATAGACTTGAGACTACACCTTGCAAAGTAGAAGTCAAACCATCCAAAATACAAGGTGACTGACCCATCTACATTTTATCATTATCATCAGCAATTTTAAAATAATTCATGTTGGAAAAAGTCCCAATGCATTTTGTTCTGATGGACAGGCAAAACTGAAGATCCTTGTGAAATATAGAGATGAGAACTCTGTTTCCTATCAGATTAAATTGTCTGCAACCCAGCAGTCTTGGCATGAGTTCAACTGAAGTGTTAATAGAATATAGAAAGCAGACAAAGGAGTGATGGAAGAGTAATGTTAAGATAGATTTTTGACAGGAAAGAGCTGTGCGCAAGGAAGTCATTAAACTAGGCCTCTAGACAACGGACAAAACTCTATAATTCTTTATTAATAATATAAGTACAACTATATCGTACGATTCTGGTGCTGCTTACACCTCTTTATTTTTTTTAACTCAGTAATGCACTATGGATGACCACAATACTGATTAGTTATGATTAATGTCAGAAGTTAAAACCAGAACTAGATCTATATGAGATATCTTTAAATTGATATTGTTTATATTCTGCATTATAGAATTACTTAATATCTGTTGTATTTGTGAATGGAGGTTACCAAAACAGAAAAATCTTGTAATTAAGTCTAAACTACATGTAAGTCTAGATGCTGTTATTGGTAGCAGTGCTATAATATATAGTGGATAAAGAGCTATTTAAGGTGTCAAAACATAAATGTAAATGAAAATAGAAGCCCCATAAAGGTTCCCTTAATGTGTTTGAACCGTACAAGTTTTTGTTTATTCTGAGTAAGCTTATGTTGATTAGTTTAAATTGTCTTGCAACCTTGCATTACTTCAAAAACTATTAACAACTGAAGCTGTGAGTAAAGCAAGCCATGCAAAAATGACATTTTAAGTCTCACTGATTTATCTTCTTTGGGAACAAGGTATAAGCAACGACATACTTCCAACAGTGTTACATAATCTTGGGCAACAGCATTATTCTGTCTGTATTTTTCTTTCTTTGAATTTGGTTCAAACAGAATTTTTTTCTCTTGACTTTTCCCTCTCTCTGACGAAAAATTCTGTCCTTAAGAGATATCTCCCAAATTTAAATCTTTCATTTTTAATTTCATCCTTTTTCAGCTCCCTGCCATCATTTAATAAAGATGAAGTGGATGAGGATATTGATGCTGTTAAATATTGGATTGACAAGAAGAAAGATGAGTTGTAAAAATCATCATCACCATTTAAAAAGAATAGAAATGTGTGGATGTGTTGCAAGTTGTAATATTCCTGTACTAAAAATATGTATACTTTTAAATAACAGTGAGTTTATATCATGACTTGAATTTATTAACTCATATAGCTTAACAGAAAGTTAATCAAACTTTGACCAAAATTTTCTGAATTACTGAAATGTATCATAAGATTGTTCTAAATTACATAGTAAATCAACATTATTCAGCTTTCAGTCTCTGAACTGCATTTTTCCCAGTTTTATACTTATGTATTTTAACTTCAATCTCAGCAACATTTGATTGAAGTTCAGTAACCATTAGTCTTTTTTAATTAAATCTTTTTTTTTTCTGAAGTAATTTTATTTTGAATATCTGGTTTTTACATGTGCCATGCTGTCTGTGTCAGGTTTTTTTTCCTTTTACATTTCAAGTTTTGCATTGTAGAAAGTATCTTAGCTATATATATATATTTTTTTTAAGATCTGAAAATTAAGATTTGTGATGCTAAACTGCAGCAGAAATAATTTTACATGTATGTATACTTAAGGACTCTGAAGCATGTCTTGACCATGATCTATACCTGATGTCCCAATCTTATGTGTCTTGCAACCAGTCAAAATGAGTCTGAAGTTGAAATTGGAACGTATTCAGATATTCGGTCCTCAGAAAAGCTTAATTTTATTACTTTTAAATACAACGAACCGAAAAGGTCTAACATGGTTGTGTGGAGTTATAGCCGATTAAAGGCGGCAGGGTTACGAGCCTGAAATTTCAGAAAAGGAAGAAAAAGCATTTAAAGTTTAGACGACTATAAAGGTGATTGGGCCTAAGCAACCATTCTAATCAAAATCAAACACATAAAACATGAAATATCAAAATGAGCTAGGTGTACAAACTGTTTAGAAATGATTTTAGGGTCAATATTTAAAGATAAAAAATTGACTTCTAAACACCCACTAAACTTTGAAAGCCTATGTCTCAATAACTAAGCCATTTGGCTTACGACTCATTTGGACAGAATGTGAGACATAACTTATACTTATGCTTATTAGTATAGAAATCTACTTACATTGTTTTACAGTGAACCTTGGATATTAGGAGATTGTTGGGCCTGGCATTATGTTCTCGTTGATTCAGAGGTCTTGTTGGATGCAAGGTTGTTCAAAATTGATTTGAAAACGTACTGAGGGCTCTATTTGTAGAGGAAAACATGATAGTGCGTGTTTTTGAATCAGTTAAGCTTCAAGAGAAAAAAAAACATTGGTCGCAAAACTTTAAAACGGTTGTGCCCCTTGATGACCAAAGTAAATAAATGTGCCCTTGGGTGTCAATGGGACTGATAGACTTTGGCTGTTTTTGTTTTGTTTATTTGACAGGTATATAATCTCTCTCTCTCTCTCTCTCTCTCTCTCTCTCTCTCTCTCTCATGGTTTTAATTTAAGCGCATAGATAGGAGTCAATTGTGGTCAGGTTCTTGGAACTTACAGCCATTTGCTGGATCGTGTAGGTTCTGCTGGAGTCAAAGCTGTATTCCATGCAAATGTTTGCCTTGCTTTTATTTCCTATTGCATCTTCGTCAATAATCTGAAGCTCTGTCTCAAACAAAAGACACTTTCGTTTCTTGTTAGCTTTACAGTAACAGCTGAAGTAGAAGGCATCTTGGTATCCTTCCATAAACTAATTGTATCATGAACGATGAAGTTTCAGATTTGCAACTAAAATATGGGATATCATTACAATGTGAGCTAGCTGATATCTGAGACACAATGACCTATGATACTTGTGCAAACTCGGTTTTACTTAGCACTACCAGTACAAATGTGTACTAAAACTACGTAACTAATAGTCTAATCTCAGGTGTCACCCTTTGTTAACTACTAAAGCCCCTGGTCCTTCCCTTCCCTTCTCTAATTTTTTCTCTGTTTGCACCTTGCCCAGCCTCCTTGTCCCTTTATTACACCTATTCTAACTGGCGCTGCGTCCATCACTCAGTAACTTGGCCTACCTTGGTCCAGGCGTAGTTCTCGTAGGCTTGCCACTGGCCCTATCCTGCCTCACCTGCATACTGAGGCATACAGACACAGGCACCAGATGTACTGTACATTAACAAGTGCAAACATACTGTTGAAGCATCCTAACATACACAAAGGCCTAGAATAAACTTGCAAGTGTTGGAACGTGTGAAGTGTACTCAAGACTCAACAGTTTGATGTAATTTTACTAGTGTACTGAAGCCCATGAGTGAGCTTACTACTCTTGTTGAGCCTGAGGTTTTGAAAACTTGGTACATGTACTTGTTGGAGCCAAAGGTTTTTTTAATAGAGCCAAAGAGGAAAATAAAACGGGACTTCATCATTCATGTGTCTGTCGTTGAGCCCGAGGTCTCGTTGGGTCTGAGCTTTTTTAATTCGAGGTTCAATGTATATCAAATGTGTTTCTCTGCTCCATGGTGATCAGCCTTTCATATAACTAATCATTATCTTAAGATTCTCCTGAAAAGTTATCAGGTTATCATTGTATACATTGCTCATAGGATACCAAACTCTAATATTTTTAAAGACAATGTTGATGACTCAACATGATGTGACCCCTGTAACCATCTCTTTGTAGACCATTGAAGTTAATTAAATGGACAGTTCCTAGGGTTGACCATCATGCATGTTAAAGAAGCTAAATCTGCTGACTCAAAACCTTATAGTTATAGGCTACTGACTGGAATTCACTACCCAGGAGTTTTGTGGTAAACAAAGACAAAGTACCCGAAAAAATTTTTGTTTATTTTTTAATTGTAAAGTGACCTCCTTTCATGTTAACTTAATTACAATACAAGTAGTGTTATTTTGGTATTCTTGCTCTTGTGTTGTATCAGATCCGTACAAGCAACAACTCATTCCAATTTTCAATAAAATCAAATCTATATCATTCCTTACTATTTATTCATAAATATTTAATGTTTATGAACTGGATATTCCTATCAAGTTTTAGGTACTCTCCATTGTTTGAATGCAGTTTTGTTTTAGGACTGTTTTGATATGATTTCCATTTTGTTTTGATATTCCTTTCGAATTCCAATTGCTTGGAACACATGGATTGTTAAATAGAATGCATTTAAATGAATTGCTAACTATAGTGAAAGAAATTTGGATCATGAATGAGAGGAAACATCAAGAGAATGTGGTTTATCCTAACAGTATTTTGTGTTCAATTTACTTTGTGTACATGTATCATTGTATGACAATGATTAAGCTTGTCATGATGCCAAATAATTATTTTCAAAAAGGGGATAACTTTAAACTTTCTAATATATTCCCTCCAGTGCTGATATTACCAGAAATATAGTCTAAAACAAAAAACATGAACTAAATCATGTTTTTCACCCTCAACTGTCCTAAGAGCTGGAAAAAAACCATTGATTTAAGTATGACTGTCATATTATCCTTTACAGTTTATTCTTGTATGGACTGATTGCCAATTAGATTATAATCTTTCGTTTAAACTACTTAAGTGTGCTTAATGAAATTTTGCAGCTCTTTCTGAAATTCAACAAATGAGTTTGGATATATTTGTGGCATTAACCTTTGACACAATTGCTACATTGAGTATGGTCTCAGAATATCCATTTTTTAATCTTAAGCAATGAATCTCCCACATCAACTTAGTTTTGATATCACAAAGTCTTGTGTTATCTTTAACCTTTACGCAAAGTATGTATTATTCTGTTAAATGAAGTGATAATGTCTTAACTTGAATTCTTATAAATATATTTTGGGTAGACAACATTATTTGTAACAATGACTATGTGTTGAAAATAGTTGATGCAGTTTGCTCAGAGTGACAATGTGTGTGATAGGTGCAATATTATGATATTTTTAATTGGAGAAAAATGTTTCAATACTTAACCCTTTAAAAGAAGAAATTTTGCCCCTGAAACCTCTTTATGATGTACATGTACCTCAAACTGCATTCCCAAAAACTGAAACCATCTCTAGCACTTTAATTTAACTCACTGCTATTGTTCTCACAATGGTAGCTAAAATTGCTGCCATCCAAACTGAACGTGGCTTACCTCTTTCCCAAGTAATATTAATGTATGTGGAGGATATGAATCCTACGAAATGTTGAGTTATGCAGAAGATATTTATGAAGTCATAGATCCCAGATCGCTTCGTATACTTGACACTGGTTGTGTGTTGTGGATAAGAATCAGCTTAGGCAAAATATCAATTTACATAGGTATGCCTGTATCAAGGATAATCTCTCTACTTTCCACAAAAATTATATTAATGCCTTGTTGTTTATTAGTTCCATGTTGTTTTTTTCAATCGAGAATTATTTTGTTGTTTCTGTTTTTATGAGCCTTTAAAAAAATTTGGGTTTTTTTTTGTTTTTTTTTTATTTTGTTGTTCATTTTTTTTAATGGATATTTTGCAATTTTCTCAGAAATACCAAAGACCTTTTTTTTCTGGATCAGTCTGTCAAAGGTCTAATGGTTTTTAAGGAGGATGCTGATTTTGGGTTTGTTTGTTTTTTAATCCAGTGGCTATAATTAAATTTTTCAAATTTATTTCTGTGATTTAGACTGGTGTATTATTTCTTTAATTTAATTCAAACATTATTTTCTTTATGCCTTGTTGACTCTATTGATTAGACTTTCTTTCTCCTTTCTTAGATTAAAATGATTGCATTTTTTTGTACACCAGAATTTAAAGCATTTATTTAGTTATTTAGGCAAGCAGTGTTGATGAGGCTTTATTGGGTAGGGTTCTAAATGTGGCTTGAAATTTTTATATGAAAAAGAAGATAGTTTTGTAGCATTTTTTATTATGTGTAATTCTTAGAAAGCTTTCAATGTGATTATTGAAAAAATGTGATTCAAGCAGTATTGGTGAACAGGACAAAATTGTTAAGTTTCTTGATTTGTTTTTTTTTTTCTTTCACACAAATGCTTAAATTATGTTAGTGCAACACCTGAATGCTTTTGTTTGAAGCTCGTCACATTATTTCTATTTCAGGATGATCGGTGCTTTTCATTTTTCAATCTCTTGATAATCCAATGTCTTATACTTTCCAATTGTTTATCCAAATTAGCTGTTGTTGTCATTACTACATAAGCTTTTGTTATTTTTGCAAATAAACTGAAACTTTTTGTCTGTGTTTCTTCAAATCTGTTTGGGTGCGTATTTTTCAGGTTCTCAACCAGATTTTAGATAGAGCATTGACATGGCTGCCTACCAGTACTTATTTCAGTATTTTCACACCAGCAGTAATACCAAAATATAGAGTATTGATGTCAAACCTAGAGCACTTGGTACTGACTTTTAAAAAATATCTTTGATCAGTAAAATGGAGGCAAATTATGAAGGCTAGTCGTTTCAAAGAGAAATACCACATGCAAAATATACAAGGTCATCTTTATCCAAAATATGAGTTATTGGCTTTGATGATAAACTCAAAACTTTCCTTTATGGAAATTCTCTTAAACATAGACAGGAATTTTTATTTTAAAAAAAGTGCAAAAACTGTTTGCAACAATTGTTAAGAAAACGATTGCAAATAAAAATATTCTGTTTTCTTTATGGAAATTCTTTGAAACATAGAAATACATCTTTTTCTTTTGTTTTCTACATAACCTCACTGCAAGTGCATATTCTAGTGAGACATACATAGTTATCACACAAAACTGCTTAACTGCACGCTTTCTGGACATAATGTCTCTTGTATCCCCATTCCTTATGGCAGTGCATACATTATTTCGATTTGGTGCAATAGACATGAGTTGGTTAATTTTATTTTTGTTGATAACAGCAAAATTAATATCCGTAATTTTTAAACTGAAACAAAAATTTTACGTCAGACTTGAAATTTTAAACAATTAGAAAAATATTCAGAGGTGTCCTTTAACTCTTATTTTCCATTGTTTCTGTTATTTTGGTCCTGATGAATTACTTTATGTGATTCTTATTCTTTTTGTATACGTTATAGCCGGGATATTTAGAATCACATGGGAACAAAGTTTATCCTTGAATTCTTCAAAATTTGACTTAACAGCAAATATAAAGTTAAGGTACAATTGGTCATCAGAATTTACATGCAGTTTGAATCAATCAAACGTGTATTGGAACTATACAAGTTTGAGGTATCTGGACCTGACATGCACATGAGAATTGAAAGAACAAACTTTCAGTTATTTTCAAAAAATATAAGTGCATCCCTCAGTATTATTCACCATTAAATCAATGTTTTCATGTCAAAGGTTGCTTTTTTACTGTTAGCGATCGTTGTCAAAACTAAGGGAAACAATTTAAAATAAATTGTATCATTCAGGACGGAATGGTACTTTACTAAGTTACGTCCCCTAAACAGACATGACTAATAACTTGTTTCAAATCGAGGGAAAGAATTCAGTTCTAAAAATATGCAGCGATTATTTGTGTGTAATGATAAATTCAAGACATGTTTAAGTAATAAAACAGCATTTACAGAAAGATGTATTATTTTAGAAATGATGTGTTTTTCATCAGTGCCTAAAGATTATTTTTTTTAAAGTCAGTACCAGTAGTTGTGCTGTGTTCACACCGAAATAATATTATAACCTTATTAGCCTCTACCGCTTAAGATACAGAGCTATGATTAGTGTGGATAGAATGATATGTCCTTTTTTTAGGAAAGGTTTTTTTTTTCCTTAATGCACAATTATTGGTGGGTGCTGTCAAAATATCACTCGAGTCGAAACTAGTTGTGTTTTTTAATAAGACTAAGAGCCTAAAACAATGAAACAAAAATACCAGCAGGCCTTTGAAAAACGTTACGTGCAGGATAATCATTTTTGACAAAAAAAATCACAGTTGTAAACAACAAATTTAATACTTTGTTACTAAAACATAATAGGCTTATTAGTACATGTACAGTAGGAAAATCTTTTAGACTATAATTTAAGTCACTGTAAAGAAATTATAGTGACTGACACACAAATTTAGATGAAAGTGAAATTAGATTTTTTCACTAAATTCAAGTGGGCACTTCCAATAACTGTAAATAAGGAATCTAGGAAAGAAATTTTTATAAATAATATTTTAAGATTGTTTTTTTACTTGATGCACCACGTCAAGATAGCAAGTGTTACTACTGAGTTCTAACGTTAAGTTTCAAATATTCACGATAACTAAATGAAGAAAATGACACGACAGAGAAACTAACATGTAAGGAAGTTTGAGGTTTGCAGATTGTCAGTGTAAACAAATCAAACTTTAACAGCATTTTGAGTGGAGGATATTAGATTAGATATGATACAAAAACAAATTGAAGAAGAGAGAAAAACTCAGGCAAGATAATTTCTAAGTCACTGAAACAGATTTTATGAATTTTAATAAAGTGCATAAGACACGACGAAAGAATTGAAAACTATGACTGGGAATCTGTTACTGGTGGCCAGAAGTGGCGGTGGCGAGGACAGGAGGGACTAGAAAGGAAACTAATTTCCAAGCTTAAAAGTTAAAGTTAATTGATTTTAATTGTCATTTTCTCTCATGTTTTGTACTCTTCAGATTCATTGCTGAAACATCAACAGATTAGAGAGGAGAATAATATCAATACTGTGGGATAAAGATAAATTTTATGGCGATTCCACGTCCATTTTATAGACGATTAGACTTTTCAAACGGCAAACAGACATTGTACCAAGCAAGAAGAAAATAGCAATAATAACACTTTGGCTGGAACGCAAGATTCCGACTTTGTCGTCGGAGAGTTCGTTTCGGGAAATTAGACTCGGCCCTAGGTTCACATGCTAGGATTAAAGAAGATAATTATAAAAACAAAACGCTCGGATATTTATAAAAAAAAACCTTATCAGTATTTCTGTTATGCCTTATCGGACATCGACTGCAGCTTTGATCCTTTAACGAGTACTTAATCGTCTTTGACACTTCCGCCTGAGTAGCACCGCTGAACTGGCATTACTGGCGAGCTCAATAGCCTTTGCTACGTCTGCGGGTCGCCTTCTGTTTTACACTAGTAATCGCTGGTTGGAGTGCTAATCGCTGTTAAGAGGAGCGCAAGGTGAAATTGTCACAAATTCCGAACACCTTGGTTGGCAGCAGAGTCTTGAAGGCGGGCATAAGGAGTTCAGCAAGGAATCGGCTGCTCTGCCCTTAGGCACGTAAGATTGGTACCAGAGCCGAGCCGTTATTCTGCCTGATTAGTCTAAGACGGATGGCTCCGGCGCGGCAAACAACAGCTGAAATGTGTTGACGTCTTTATTAAAGATTGTTGCATGTGATCGTGCGTGAAAATGAACGAATGCAACAACTGTGTGTGTTTTACCTTTGGCAGTTTGATAATTATGGATCAAAAGAGAATAAAGAACTTTCTTGAGTTGCCATCATTTATTTTATTGCATCAAAGCATGTTAAAATTTTTATATACTTGTGACCTTTTTGTAAAGTTTCAAACAAGTGCGCTTTTGTGTTCGCCCTAGTGGCAGGTTTACCCCAGAAAAGATTGTATAACAGCTAATACTATTGACTTAATGGTAATAACTTTTGCATTGAAGTGCTTTATGTTCGCCTGATTATATTATAAGAACATTTCGAAGACTGCAATGATCAAACACTTTCTGAAATTTCACATGTCCATTGAATTATGATCCTTCCGTATCTTGCTTTTTACAATCAGACCGTCTAACCCTCTTGATCCTGCTCAGATTCCAACGAAGTCCAAGTGAAATACGGAAACTGAAGATGTCGTTTGTGTACATGTTATCTTTTAAATAATTCAACTGAAGTCTTGCAATGTATTTTTCTGTCAACTTTGCTTAGTTTTTGCACAGTTTAAAAACACATTTACCGTAAGAATAAAATAGTAAGATGCTTTTTCCCTTGCACTCTTCAGATCGAGCAAAACGAGGGCACGCTGATAGATGTATGAAAAGACAATAAGAAAAAAAAAACATGCTCTGGGCAATTTGCAGCTTTCAATTTCTAAAAGTTTGTGGTACGAAAATGAATGCAGGCATAATGCATGTACATTTATCACGTTTTGAATGTGTTATAATTATAAAGTTATATTATACTCAGAACTGAAAGCGAGGCAATGTTCTATGATTGTGGGGGAGACAATATCAAGTCTCAAGCTGGCTGGCCCCTATGTCTCCGACTCATGTCCCTAGACCTAATAAATTTTAACTGAAAGATTGCACAACTTACACCATTAAAACTGATGTTACGTAGATCTTGTAAAAAAAAAAGTTTGAAACTTTTAAGCGCTGCTGATTTTGATTGGTGTGACTTTGTGTCTGCCTTGTCTTCACGTCCTACCGACCCTTCACACTGAACAGGACTTCCAGCATGTTGAGCCTAGGTCAGTAGGTGCCTAGCGATTTTGGAACGATGAAGAAAAAATAATAGCAAATAAATATTTTTTTTGTGTTGATAAAGTTAACAATTTAAACAGGCACATACTTTTGAAAATGTACTACGTTTCTGGTTGATGAACCTGCATTGATTGATGCCTTCGAGGTTAATTTTATCATCGGTGGAGACAGAAAAGGAAAAAAAACCCAGTTGCACTCTATGACCGCACTTATATTGGTACTAGCACAAGATGTCTCCAAAGCAGAGACTTATTAATACCAACCACAAATATCTCTCACATTGGTCAGAGAAAAAGAGAGAGGAAGGTTAATAAGAGAAATAGGGATAGCATTTCAAGGTTTAAGGTGGGATTGTCCCTATCGGAGAAAGGAGTAAAAAATGGAATGCGGTGTCAAAAGTTAATGCAGAGGCAATGCAAAAGAAAAAGAGGAGCAAAATGTGTGTCTGCGTGTGTCGGCGTGAACCAGTGACCCCCAACTGTTAGTGTGGTGGGCATAGTGAACTGTCTGCTTTATTGGACCTTCGCATCCGTGATAGTCAAAAGCATCTCCTTAGTCATGTGAAGTCGTTAAATATCGCGTTGCATGCGCGAAATTCTTACGGATATCCAACTTGATAATTTATAACCTTCAAAGTCGCTATCCATTTCATTTGCTACGGTTGGTGAGATTAACAGTAAGATTTGACGGTCAAGACCAATAACAACAACTACAAAAAAAATAAGTAGATATGCAGTTGGGTTTCGATTTTGCTACAAGTTGGTTGAATTTGTTATAGGTTATCGGTATTTTAATTGTAATTCTAGACTCAAAAGATGGGCCTACTTTCTGAGTCCGATATTGTTACGTTAAGTTATGACTGATCTTATAATTTTAAGTTTCTTATCAAATAAACACATAATTGATGAAAATTTAGATCAGTATTTTTTCTCTCAAACATGGAATGGGAACGTTTATGAAACTTTCAACTGAATACTGTCGTCTCTCGTCAAGTTCACTTCTCTTATGTTGGCAATCGCAATCACTTTGTTGGGCTCCAAGTGACTGAGAAAATAATCTTTGCTGCTGCCTTCACTCCTTAATAATATTATGATCTCTTCTGTCATTTACCTCTTTTCTTAGCATTCCCAAAATTTTGTTGTTTACTTTTTCTACATACTCTACCACTCAAGCGTTACAAGACGCTCTAGGTTTGCTTTCCGCCCATTATTATTTTACACGATAAAGCTCCTATATTGTTTTTTTAAACATGAACTGCTTTTGAACGTACTTGTTTGGATAATTTGATTTTTTTGCTATCCAAGGCATTTTGATCACTCTTCTTAAAGGTAAAAGTAATAATGGGATAATTTATTTCATCTCATTATAGTCTATGCCGTCTTCTTATAGTACATTGAACTGAACTCAATTTATCTTTATTAGCAAATTACGGTTAGATACGATTTATTACTGAGAACTGTCCTCAGTTTTAAAAGACAAGAACTGATTGATATGCAGCCTGTCTTAAGACAACAGCTCGAGCGACTTAAATCGAGAATCAGTTTTTTTCCTTAGCTTTAAAGAGTTGAAGGTTAAAGGTAGAAGAAAAGTTCGTGAAGTGTCAAAAAATATACTATGTCCATTGAAAGTTACCAGGCTTAATAGATCCTTGGTGGAACATAAAATGTCATTGTGTACAGTGAAATAATTATGGAAAATTGCATGTGAAAACGGCCTCATTACAGGTGGTGTCTTAATTCACGGTTTAAATCAACATATACCCTATTAAATTACTTCTTCTTCTTCTTCTTCTTCAATCCAGCAGCCTGTGAGCGTTTGCTCTTCGGCCCATTGCCATGTGGTACATTTATGTAAATGAGGAACAGAGTGCAGCTTAGTGCAGACCCTTGTGGTATTCCTTTCTCCAGAGTGTGATGGGATGATAGTTTATCTTCAAATTTTATTTGGATTGTTCTTTCATGAAGAAAACTTTTAATCCACCTGTAGAGGTTTCCGTTAATGCCAAGTCTTTGGATCTTAAGAAGCAGTCCTTTTCGCCAAACTCGATCATAGGCCTGCTGTAGATCCACAAAAATAGCAGTTGTAAGTGTTCCATCTTGGAAACCATCTTGGATCTTTTGACATATAGTAAAAAGTTAGTCCTCTGATCTACTTGCACTTCTAAAACCTGATTGTTCTTCACATAGAAGTCCTCTATTTTCAAGGAGCCAGTACAGGCGTCTGTTCACCATCCTCTCAGAGACCTTTTCCATGCAGGTCGTGAGCGATATGGGTCTGTAGCTCTTCAACTCTTTGGGGTCTTTATCTTTATTTAAAATGGGAATAACGTGGGCATTTTCCCAAGCTCTTGGGGTTCTTCCTTGTTTCCAGCTCTGATTGATGATACTGAGGAGGAACAACTTGCCTGTACTACCGAGTTGTTTGAGCATTTCATTGTGTACATTTCAGGGCCTGGGGATTTCTTTGGCTTGAGTTTCTGAAGTGAGTCTTCAAGTTCCTGCAAAGTGAAGATATCGCCAAGTAGTGGTGTGGTTGGCGTTGTTCTTTCCAAAGTCTTTAATTCTTTAAGAAGTGGTTGATCCTTTAAGGAGTTTTTTTGGTATTTTATTGACAGAAGCAAAGAATTTATTGAATGCTTCTGCTCTCACCCTATTGAACAAATCTAACTTTAAAGTCACATTTCGGAGGTGGTGTTAAATGGGAGGATCATGATTGAAGAAGTCGACTGCATCCCCATTTTCAAGGGAAAAAACTCTTTCAATTAATCATAGGTCAACTAATATTTTTCAGCGATAGTTAATTGCGGTATTTTGCTTTCTTTGTCTTTGTTTTTTATTAGAATTAGCTTTGCTTACTTCTTGTCACCTCTAATTTTACAGATGAGCAAAATTGACATCATTACTTCCTAGGTTAAAAACACACCAAGATTTATATGCATAGATTGAAAGTACGCCTGTTGGGGTTTTTTCCTTGAAATACTTACATACGAGCACATTGCTGTAAAATATTTAAATTTCAATACAGCGCAGGAAACGGAGTGGATTATAGAAACAAAGGCAAAAAGTTGCAAGATAACTTGGAAAAAAATCATTTCACTTAGACAATATTGGTCAATGCTTCTAGACCTGCAAAATATGAAAGCTTTATAAAGACAAGCTTTTTTTTTTCTTTAAAACATTAATTGGGCTTTTTTTTTTCTTAAAAAAAAACAAAACAAAAAAACTTGGAACGCACTCTATACAGGTTTCTAATAAACATTATTAGTAGTTTTTCCTCACGGGAAAACATCGTACCCGTACGAACCAGTGGACGGAAAAAACGGCCGGAGTACGTTATCTCCAACGTCCCAAACATCAAAAGACAGGGAAAAGTGGGATCTAAAAACGGATGGAGTAATCGTGTTGCGATGTTATTGTAGGATTGGGATGGCAAAAATCGAATCGAATCGATTTATAATTATGATTATATTGAAAAGATTGTGAAAATGAGCCTCTTCCGATATCCAAGAAACAAAATTGATGTGAGATTTCATTGTTGTATCTAGTTGTCCCCTGCTCACCTCGGGGAGTTGGAAGTAAGATTTTAAGCAGAATATTTTTTAAGCTTTTATGGAGTTTACGTGAAATTTGCGAGTACAAATTCAAATTTTTTCTTCATACTTTGAAAGATTTTAACCCATTGATTGGGTATAGCTGTATCACGAATATTTTCAATATAAGTGCATCGATTACAAGTACCTAACACTTTTACCGACAGTGGTTATCGACGTGTGACGTTATAAAAAGTGTAATACAGGTGTACACCGGCCGTTTTTCCCGGACTCGGTCTGTGACACTCAAAGTGAACAAAGGGGGCAAACATTGTATAACCTTCTTTAGATGTTCCCTTTTTATTGCTCATCACTCGCACCATACTGAGCGAGAGGGGAAACAGTCGTACATTTACATGGATCTTAAACAAGAAAATCATCGTTCCAGAAGAAATGAGGCAGTCACTCAGAGGACTTATTTAAATTGTAATCAGCAAAAGAAAGCGGAAGACGTTGCGTCTGAGCGATGTGTTTTTCCCAACACTTAAAAGATAAAATCAACAAAATAAGTATCGTTCGTAAGAAATGGTACTATAATTCTCCAAATGGCAGAAGTGCTGAACCTGAGTATGAACTTATACTTTAAAAAAAATTAGTTGTTCGGATTTTTTTCTTTTGTTTTTGTTGTTGTTGTTGTTTTATTATTGTTGTTCAAAATGTTGGCATTTTTACCATTCGTTTATATTTTTTAAACCGCGGAGAGTCGCCGACTGCATTTTTCCCCTTTGTTTACTTCTACATTTGTAACAACACACTATTATTGAGAATCAAAATGGTCAGATGTGGAGTCGTTTGGAATTTTTGTGAATGAATTTCCCATGGCTCACTAAAATGTAAAAGCAAGTTTCACTTCAATTCTCGATGGTAGTCCTAGATCTTGAAATATCATATAAGCTTACAAGATAATGCCCTTTTGTTTTTTATTTGATGAAGCGATAGTATTTCATTTGCTAACCAATTCAGTCCTGGGAAATTCACAAGTGACCCATTATCCGTCCTAATCCATTTCGTGAGAAAATATCTCAAAGTTTAAAAAGTAAAGATAATTCAAGTTGCGTTAGAGCAGCGATTGTGTTTTTTCCAAGTTAAAGTGAGTCAAACGTTTCAGAAGTGAACGGAATGTTCCATGAGTTTACAAGTTAAGCATGGCACTTAAAGAAAAGCGAATGAATGAAAAATAATAAAATGTCTTGTGACCACTCCAAATGAGTCGGGTGCTGCAGTTTTCATGTTGCATGGCGCTTATGCGTTTTACTGCACTTGTAAACTATTACAACTGTTTCGGTTATCTTCGCCTTTAGATAGAACTTTTTCTGTTGTAGCTACTTTGGAATTTGGATGCTGCAACAGAGGCAATAAAAGGTTTTTGTACTTCACAGATTTTATACGGGCGCCTTACGCATGGGAGTGAAATGCGACCTTTTTTAACCATTGCATATTCTAAAAAAAAACAAACAATTTTTATTTAAGACTGAGGTGGGGGACATTTCTACACAGATCTGCGTTTTAGCAGACAGTTTTAATTACTTCAAAGGTGGTTGCTTACATTTATAAGTTTGGTTGTTTGTTTGTATTTGTAAAAAATTTTTGCAGCTTCCTATGCAGAACTTGACTTGTTGAGTAGTTTTGGCTTTGACTACAATGGGTTGTGAAAAAATGTATGTTGTGAAATTTTTGTTGATTTTTTTAGCTTGACTACAGGGTATGTGATTGCGCAGCATGACAGTGAAGCTTTAAAAACATGCAATCTCGAGCCTTGTGTTTTCTACTTTGATTGCTCTGCCTCATTTAGATCTTTATGTTTCAGCCAGTTGTTTCGTATTTCTTTTTTTTTTTTAGCAAAACTGATTCTTATTTATGTTATAAATGTAATACTGTATTTACTATTTCGCAAAAGCAGTGGTCTTTCAACGCCCCTTATAATTATGTTATGCTGAGGAGGAATAGATTGAATACATGAAGACAAAAAGGAGAAGGGATGGTTAAGTTTAACCAATTTAAAACGCAGAAATTGTCACAATATCCTGATGTTTCAGTGACTTAAGTTAAATCTCTGCTCATGTGGAGTGGCATCAGAAAAGTCCAGAATGTTTTACAGGACTGCAGAAAATGCGGCGTTCAGTTAGCTTATATAACGTTTAGATAAAGCAATGTACTAGAAGACGTGACATTTAACTTTTAAGTGTGTTTAAATTTCTAGCTGTTCTAAAATTGATATTTGCGAGTGCAACGTGGAGAGGCAAAAGAAACGGCTTAACCTGTTTTACGGGATTGCAGAAAATACAGCGCATAGTTAGAACATTTTAGCGTTCAGATGTGTAATCAACTAGTAGAAAATGTGACATTTAAAACTCCGACGTTAACTTCTAGTTGTTTTAAAATTGATATTGATGAAATTACCTGATGAAACTAAGATTGGAATTACACAAGCAATATCAAATCTTTCATTCAATTTAAACATCTTAAAGTGCACCGTCTAAGGTTCTCAACCCAAGCGACAGCACGTTATCAAACTTTGGGGAAAACGTATAAAGTATCAGGCATGTGGTTAGTAAGTTTTTATTTGCAGGTAAAGACTAAAATGTTTTCCAAAAAGACGTACAGAAGTCCTATTAAATCTCATTTCTTGTTGATAATGATAATAATTATTGGTCTTTACTTATCATCTCTAAGGTGGATATTGTGAAGTCACGGGTTGCGTCCTGGAAATCGTTCACATGACGCGTATCTCGTACGAAAAACTTTGGACCGTTTCTGGACCGATGAAAAGTTTTTGCTTTCACATGGTGTGCCCAAGAAAGAGTGTAGGTGGTATATATAGGAACAGAATTTCTTTAGTCTCCTGTCCCAGAGACCGGCTCAGTGGCCTAGCGGTAAAGACACTCGCTCAGAGATCGGGAGGTGTGGGTTCGATCCCCGGCCGAGTCAAACCAAGGACTTTAAAATTGGTATTAGCAGCTGACCCGCCTAGTGTCTGGCATAATGGATTTAGTGCTAAGTCTGGTCGGCCCGGTGTCAGGATAATGTGACTGGGTGTGGTGTATGCAAGCGCTTCTTATATCACAGTGTGGCAGCACGCTTTCAATTGTCCCAAGCGCCGTCTCTGCTATAACCTTGTAGTTGAATAGAGACGTTAACATTCAGACAAGCAACCAACCTGTCCCAGAGACGGTCCGGAGTCTTACATGCGGGATACGAGTCATGTGAAACCGGCTTTACAGTGTGCAGCTCTGCTCTTAAATATTTATACACCATTGATCCTATTCCGTGGTCATCGCTGCGAATCTTTGAGTTTCTGGGGTCTTGGACGTGGGGGGTATTCGTTGGATTTATCCCCCTATCTCCGAGGTTCGTAACATAACAATGCCTGCCTAGGACATGCCTTCACGAACTGACTATTATGAGTTGACCCCCTTGACGACCAGCCCACCGGAAGCCCTTCGACGGGGCGTCCAGTAAAGTGAGGTAATTTTCAATGATAGGAAGGTTTTAACTTCTACCTCTTTACAAGAGCAGACCCGAGGAACGCTGGATGTTTGCTAATAGAAACATCTCAAGGTGACTGGTGTCCACCCAAACAGGACACTCCCTATTCGTGGCTTTTGAAGATAAGTCAAGGGGTCAAGACTTATAGCTGTCTTCTTGTTTGAACACTCTTTTAACATACTGAATTCACATTAATTTTCGATTACATCTTTTGATTGCACTTCGTTTTCAAAGTTCCTTGAAATATTAGCGCCATTGAGTTTAATTTAGTACACGTACTTTAAATCTTTTATCTGTCATGAACTTCTAAGTTTCGTGCCCGCGATTTTTGCTTTAAATTATTTACCAATTTGTTATTTAAAAAAAAAAAGCAGTGGTTTTGTAGCATGCAAATTGCATTAACATGACTGCCCTAAGCGGGGTAGGCTGCATTAAAATTTTGGTCTTACTCTCCTCACCATCGAGTGAAACCCCAACTCGTAAGGAAGGTGGAAGTGTCTCTAGGCACGGTGCAAAACTCATTTGAAAAAAAAAACCCATAGATTTTCTAGCTACTTGTACAAAATACTTTACTAGCACATATTGAAAGCACATTAAGTTCTTATTTTTTATCATTTATTTGTTTTTTGCTTTAAATTGTATATAATTATGATGACTTGGAATGTTTGTGAATGTTTTAGGCTCATCGCACATTGTACTTCATAAAAGCGGCCTATTGTTTGCTCATAATTCTGCTAATGAATACCGCTGTCAAAGAAGCAAAAGTTTTACACAATGAATACCCCTGCTCTCTCTCCTCAGCAACCGCTCACCTTTATAATTTTGTCTAGATTTTGCCTCAATTTTCTTTTATTTTTAATATATTACAAAACGAATAATAGGCCTAGCTTTTAGTTTGTTTCAATTTTATTGCTGTTGTTGATTTTAATCATAAAAATTATCTGTAGCCTCTTCTAGCTTTTTTTTTTTTATAAAAGTGGTTTAGAGTCAAAAATTCTATTTTAGATTGTAAAAATTAAGGTCCTTTCAATGCTTTGTGTGAAATGCAATTTACATTATCTGGGTGGGCATGGCTAACTGGTAGTGGATTCGAAGCGTACCTTAACAACGCACACTGACGTAGATTATGTTTTCAGCGACTAAGGGTAAGAAATTATCAATAATTTTACAATCATAAAAAACCTATGTTTCAATCTATTTTTTCCCGAGGGAAAACTTTAAAAAAAAATCATTCCTGTCAAGTCACAGTAATTTACGAACAGTCATGTAGGCCTAATAATGTATGACAGGTTTTCTCATGACATGGCCAAAATCTTTCTTACCACTGACCCAGTTCGCACAATAATAATTGAAGTCTATTCCTTACTATAGTCATCCAATACGGAGAATAGGGGGCAAAGGTGGGAATGGAGGGGCTGAAAGTTTATCGCCATCCGCAAGCCCCAGCCTAATCCGCAACACGCGGCCTAATCCGGGGCGACTCGTTAAAGGATTACTGGAGTCGCAGGTAACAAAGGCGGAACAAGAGGCTGGTCAAATAGTGAGCTGGGTCCCCTTCACTGCCCACTCAGCACGGCTTAGCCGCTCGTTAGGTGGCCTGTCAATATGGGTGAAACGAGAAGCTACCTCTGGTTGAGGAACTCATGGGAAACTGTTTAGTTTCAGTTATAGGTGGATTGAACAAGAGTCGTATCCTACTTACCTAAGACATGGTTCTGACATTATATGTCAGAGATAAAGAGAGGAAAAAATAGTAGAAAGAAGGAGAAAGGGTTTGGTTGTTACATTTTGAAGAGACTGCCAATTTTCTGTGCAGTCCTGTAAAGATAATCGGCAATCTTTTGAGATTTTGGCCTTTGTAAGCCTAAACCCTACCTATCAAACAAAACAATAATTGAAATAAACCAAACCAAATTTTCTTTCATTCTTACAATTTTGATATGTCAAACCGTGCTGTGCAGATTTGGAATGTGGCATTTCGTAGGCTATACCAAGTATTCGCTACATGTATCTTGTCTTGGCTTTTTTTTATCTGCACACTTCAATTGTCGGTAATGTGCTTGTGGTCAGAAAATGATTTAGTGTCAAGCGTTTGTTAATCATATATAAAGCAAGAGCTGAACATGGAACAATGACTAACATCGCTCGTTCATATACATCTATGGGTGTCCAACTCATCAGCCCGTCCTCTTTGAGAGAGAAAGGGTTTAGTTATCCCTATCAAACCTTCGAACCCTTTTTTTAAAGGAAAATTACGAGCCCTGTGGCAACCCTTGGGCGACATTGCTTGACCATTGAATTACAGGACACGGTAGTCTTAGACTTGTTTGGTGTAAGATCAAGATCTAGATATACCCATTGTCTGGTATCTGTGTATATTATGTTAAGCGTGTTTGTCTTCTGTGCTCAACAACCAATAAGACTTTGTGTCAACAATTCAAAACAAGCGGGAGGAGAGAGAGACAGACAGACAGACAGACAGACAGACATACAGAGACAGACAGACAGACAGACAGACAGAAACTGTACAACGTATGATCTAGTTTGTCTGTAAAATGCAAATAACTTTCTCTGCTAAAAACAAACCCAAAATCAAAAAAGGAAGGGAAAAGATTCACAGCCACTAGAAATCTAGACACAAAAAAAAATAAAAGATGCGGTAATTTTTAACACATGCGAGTTCATTTAATCTGGACATTTAAGACCTTGATAAACTGATTTTTTGTTTTAAACCTTTTCTTTATTTTTTACAAGATTCTAAAAAGATACAAGATAAGTAGTATAGATCTAAGTACAAGTCTTAATTTTTTTTTTTCGTGTTTGATTTCTTTTAATTGTTAAATTGTTCCATTCCTTGTTTTACTCAATAAGTTGCAATTTTGCAAAGTCGACTCATTGTTTTAAGATTTTTTTAAGGAAAAAAAAAGGGGGGGGGGCATTTTTGCCACTAAAATATATAAATAAAATCCAAACACTGGTAGCTTTCATATAGATGGTCACAAAAACCGCTTGACCATGGAGTTGAAACGCGATTGCCATTGTCATAAAATTACGCAACAATTTCGCGATACAGTCATTACTTCATTACAATGCTTTTCATGTAATTCAGGCTCTGGCGAAATTTCGGGATTACAATCGAGCCAAACTGACCTGTTTACATTGACACTCTCGCTACCTATATTTCAGTTAGCAAAAATAGATGAAAGTGGGGTGGGGAAATCGTGTGAATGGGGCTACAGTACCAGGCATAGAAACATATAATTGCCTTTGGTTGGTGACCTATGTAAATTTAAATTAGAGGAGCCGTGAGAAGAACAGCCTGAGTCGATGTAGATTGATGTTGAAAAATGGAGTAGTCGATGAAAACCAACAAGCAAATCTCTCGAGCGAATTAGGACTGGGGAAAAGACTGCCGCTGAAAGCGCACTCTAAAAAGCGTGATACAACCTATACAATATATCGAGTATAAAAGCATGGATAAAGATAATGAAGATTAGAGTTATAATTGTGCTGGTTTGTTCATACGCTCATAGACTGATAACAAAGAATCTGAGTGACAACCGTACTTATTTCCTTTTTTTTCTTTTTTTTTTTTTTTTGAAAGAGACCAATTTTCAAGTCTATATTCCTACTTTTAAGACAATTCAAAGAATCCTCGGCCATGAAAATTATTTATACATTCCAACAATACTCGAATAATCCTCGACAAGATCCAGTGCATATTCAAACATATAACTGATAATTTTTCAACAAAACGTAATTTACGCGAAAAGTGACATTAATTTTTACTTCCTGACCATTAAACATACTTTAACTAACTTCTAGTCGTAACCAGTCCCCCTATCAATTCGTAAATCTTCAAACGATGGGGAACTTTCCCGGCTGGTCTACTTGGGTTTCTGCTGACCGACACACATTGTGGCATGGCGACTCAGGTTCTCCGACACCCGGCTCAACAATAGTCCTAATGCCAAAACAGCAAAATAGGGTTTATCAAATTTACTGCCATTTTCAACCGACTGGGCAGTCTCTTGGGCGACACGCTTGGGTCTCAAGATGTCTCCAAAGTGCGGTTTACTTGAGTTTCCGGTACCTCAGTAGAAAGGTGACCGCTCTTTGCAAAGATTGTGCGGCGGCTGCATTCCCCAATATATTCTTCTAATTTTATTTCGCAAAAGTTTTTTTTTTTACTTTTTACTTTTCCTCGTGAAATTCAATAGCACTACAATAAATACAGTTTTGATAAAATCTTAACTTAGTTTATATTGTCTTTGCTGTCTCGTAAAACAAGACACATTATATAAAGTAACACACCAAATTGTATTGTTTTGTTCAATAGAATATTATTATTAAGGTATATTCCAATTCGTCCACAGGCCTGCTACGTGATTATGTGTATGCTTATCAACAAAGTCAAATAAATAGAATATTATTGTACGCCCCTGATGTTTACCTTGCAGATCATTAGACTTGCAATATTTACTTTTAGTCATGAATTAAAATGAAAAAGCCCCCCCCCCCCCCCACACACACACATACAATCTTTTTATTCTGATAAAAATGCTTTGATTTATTTTCTTTTTCTCTGCTGTGGGATTGGGGTAGTGGGGAAGGGGCTTCCTTAACAAGTAATACCATGTCTCTATGAAAATGGTGGCCCTGAGAAGACACAGGCGGGATAACCCTGTGCATGATAGCATAGCAACGCCTCACGATAACGCAGACTCTGCAACACCAGCACCAAAATATCGATAGATCTCCGCGGAGACAAGGGAGCATACTTGAGTCTTTTATCACAATCTGCCACACTTCCGGATATGGCGCGGCTGTTTAAGGCTTTGGGCGAATCTTATTCAAACATATTTGTCCAAACGTTTTCAATAGGCCATTGTAAGCCTTAACCTTTTATCCCTGATAAGCCACCGACTTCATCTTGAAAGATATAGTCCATGACTCAAGCGCCGAGGAAACTATCTTATCGTACAGGCGATTTCTGTGCCCACTCTCACCCTCGCCTCCAGATCGGCCGGTGGTCTGTGTTGGTTGCAGTGATGTCACAACGTTTCTTCAGAATCGTGAGGAACCGATAAAAAGCTGATGAGTTTGACTCTCTCAAGAAGAATTGGTGCGTTGCTAGGCAACATAAATAGCTCGAATGCAAAACTATGGTAATGTTTTAAAACACAGAGTACGAAAAAAAAGTTCAAAGACGTCGACAGCTAAATATAAGCATCTTCCGAGTAGGCCTGTGTATGAAAAGTACATAAATTTATATAAATTTTCAAAACCATTAACTAGTTGTAAAAATGAGGATCTTCGTACCCTTTGACAAAGGCATATGTTCTCTTTCTTAGATGAAAGAAACTATTTGTAGATATTGGAAATTCTAGCGTAGCAAGAAATGAAATTTATCCCGACAACAATTCATCAAGGTAATAACAACAACAACAACAACAACAACAACAACAACAACAACAATAATAATAATAATAATAATAATAATAATAATAATAATAATAATAATAATAATAATAATTTTAATAATAATAATTATAATTATACAAATAATAATAATATCTAGATTTGTATAGCGCCTTTTACAATAAAATAAAGTCTCAAAGCGTTTCACAAAATAAAAGTTACACAATTTCTTTCATGCAAGTTTACAAAACACAGATAAGGTAGACGATTGAGGATTGAAAATCAATTGAAAAACTAAAATAGGTATATGAAGTGTAAAAACATGGACAAGATAATTTGTAATTTTAGAGTTCCTAATTTCTTCTAATGACTGAGTTTTCAAACAAGTTTGCCTTTGATTTTGGTTTTGTTCTTGCATTTCAAAGCCTTTTAATTCATTTGAAATGTGATAGTGGTATTTATCCGATTTGAGCTGAACTATTCTTGTTTATCTCTACAATTATATCAACAACGCAAAATCATGAAGAGGTCAAAATGGTTACATAGTTGTGAACTCATTCAAAGGGGTAAAAGCAGCTAGGAAAAATGTCATGAATTGTTGTAAAAAAATGAATGAAAAGGGGGGTTGGGGGGTTGATGCGAAGAGGTTTTCAAATTCATAGTTGTAGGAGTGGAGCAGCGTAGCTCTGTGGTTAGCACGTCGAGCTTGTGATCCGGCGGTCGCGGGTTCGATTCCCAACCACAACGCATGTTGTAACTGCATTAGGAAAGCAATTATAATAAACACTTTCCTCAGTCCACCCACTTGTCAAATGGGTACTGGCTATAGGCAGTGCTTGAAATTTGTAGAATGTTAGTATATGAGCGCCTAATAGGCCAACGTGCTGCAATGCTTTGAAATATGAGTTCAATTTGATTTGGTGTGTATTAGCCTGCTGGGGGAAATATGTGAAGTCTTGAGACTACCTCCGGCGGTGGAAGACTATAATCCATATTTTTTTTTTTAGGAATAGCCAAGACCTATCAAAACATACACAATTTCAATAAGTGCGGAGAAAGGTTTTATAAAGGTTTATTATTTCTTTTCTAGGTTCTTGTAATGAAAAGCAGATTGCCTGGAAAAAAATAATACACCTTGCTTACCTTCCCTCCCTGGTATTTAACGGCATGAGTACAACGTTGCTGTGAAGAATATAGTTCTTTTCAGTTCTGATTGCGTGATGGCCATGAAGCCAAATTCAAGGGTTTCTAACATAGTGAAATATCACCGAGCTTAAAGTCAAGATGTAACTTAAAATTTATCGCTTTCTAAGACAGAATGAAGATGTCTCTGGGTGACAGCTTCATGACAGCAAGGAAGTCTAAATGGAGGTTTGATGCTGAAAAACGTGGCCAAGCTTAAAAGGAAAGGCGATTATGAATAGGAGGGGCATAACTTTATCTACGCACTTTGAGTGGTTATCTCGTTCGATAGCGGAAACGCTTCGCAGTCCCAAAACAAATAATATAATTTCATACGGATCCGATGCTGCTGTTATCGTTGCATTGGCTCTGCGGCTACTCCGACTGTCGCTACTACTGCTACTGCTACGCTTACCACGGCTACAACATACCGCAGCTGATCATGTTGTTACCGCAACTTCTACAAATACTACAGAACAGAAAAAGCGGGTGAGGGATTGGGGCAATGGTTGGAGAGAATAAAACAAAGGTGGACAGAGACAACCACAAAGGAATTTTTTGTCTGTTTTACTAGACTCAAAAGTTGAAAAGGTTAATTCCGTCATTTTTATTTAAAATAATAATGTAACAGTCATATGCAACAATATGATTTTTCTTGACCTCTCATTTGCATTAAGGAACGTTTGAAAAATTTAAGCTATCGGAAAACACACAGTCGGTTGAGTGTAGCCCTATATTTAGACACAATGTACAATCTTTAGTTTTTATTGAAAAGTAATCGCCGTATAGCGTGCAAAAATGTAGCCTATATTTTATAAATATACATCAGGTTTAAACCATTAAAGTTATTTAAAGGTGCATATATTTATGCTTTGAATTCAAAGTATGTAATAAAGAGAAACAGAGAAGGGGGGGGGGGGGGGATCATATTACTGCCTTTTCCCTGTGTGTTTTTAGGGCGGGCTAAAATGTTGCTACAAATAATCAAGATAGTGAAGTAAAAAAGTAAAGTGAAAAGCCCATTTTCATTTTTCTTCTACAGACAGATATATGATTAAACAAGAGAGAGAGAGAGAGAGAGAGAGAGAGAGAGAGAGAGAGACAGACAGACAGACAGACAGACAGACAGACAGACAGACAGACAGACAGAGACAGACAGAGATAGACAGACAGACAGACAGAAAGACCTGAACAGTAATACCTCAGTTACGTAACTATGGAGGTTGGAGAACATCTGCAACTGCGAGGACCTAAATTAATGGTGCTGTAGAAATCAAGTGAAACACAGCTTGAATTAATCGAGAGATCCCTGACATGGACAAAGTTGTTGCTGAGGTTAAATATTGCAGAAAACTAGGAAAAATTGCCAGAGTTCTCGAGATTTTTGTAAAAGTTCAAGAGTAAAGTGCTCGTCTTAGTGAAATAAGGGTTGTAAGAAATTATTCCAATGATCCTCAGATATAATGATGGCCAAGAATGAGTTATCAAATTAAAACACGAGTAAATAACCATACATTCTTTTAAATAAAACAAGCAGCGTATCAGAGATGATCTTAATATTTCTTATAGAACAAAGTTTAAAAGAGGTTTTGAATCTAGCACTTACGCAAATGAAAAAGGAAGCAGAATAAAAGCTAACTACAAGATGAGGAACTTGAAGATAACTCGTATCCTGCACTCCACAATATCAACCAAGATACATAGTTGACATAAAGTTCTAATGTTAGAAGTGGAGAGTTCCCTTCTCGGGCGTAAAAAAGAGGCAGATTGTAACCTAAAATAACTCTTTTGACTTAAATGCACATACGTAAATGAAACTATGTTTTGTTGTGTCCGGTTGTTTTGGTTTTTTTTTTTTCCTCGACGATCAAAGCTAGCTATAACATGTTCAAAACCAGTCACCAACAAACAAATATGTTTTCAAAAATCCAACTTAAGATTGGCTGTCTGAAAACCTGTTTTTCCATTTTCATTTAATAAGTAAAGCAATCGCTCTTGATGGGAGTAAAGGGGGTGGAAGTGAAAGGGGAAAGTCATAGGGCCAGTTGTAACAAGTTTCTTTCTGATCATTTGAAAATTGCATTTAGCGGAACCGTACCATTAGTTATAGTGTTGTTAGCTTTACCTAGGGTCTAAAGGCTTTCGAGGATTCTTTGCCTTCCTTTCTTTCCTTGTCGCTTACAGGAGTAGGGCCTACCTGTACACCTCTTCACCAGGTAAACGGACCAAGCAACGTCAAAAAATAATGCGAAGCGCAAGTAAAATCCAAATGTAAATAAAGCTCTCCACTAGCCGCACTCGGCAGAAACTTTTGGTCCGTTAACGACTTAACTGGCCCCAAAAGCCATTGTGTTCGCGTCCAAGGAGATTACTTCCAAGAAGGGACCTCGGTGGCTACGTTAGACGCATGAGTGCCGCATAATGGCCCGTTAACGCATTTAGCAAATCCCTCAACAATGCTTGTTTGCCCCCCGTTTGCATTGGCTCGTTTTCCAGACATCATTCTTTTGCAGTTGGCGCTGCGTAGATTTAGGTAGAATTTTCACGAGTTAAAAAATAACATAACAATAATTATCCTTGCAAGATGACTACCAAGTAGTTTTATAGTTGTCAACTTCACACTTTTCCAAAATTAGCTTAGGCCTATCTATTTTGATAAAGAGATTGATCTAGTGCGATCCTTGTGGTGTGAATGTCGCATACTACGATAAAAACCCAGTGTGAATTCTATTAGGTCTAGTCTTGCGACTAGAGTGAATGAGTCGAATGTCGCATTTTTAACATTCTAAGGCGTTGCTCGTTAGAGAAATGCACATTCTTAGCTTTAAAACGGAGAACATTTCATGAAATTATCAGATTTTTGTGGAAAGATATTAAAACTTTTCTTGATTTAAAATATCAAGAAGAAGAAGAAGTAGACTTTTAAAAAGCATTTCCTCAAATAAGGATTTCCAACTTCCGACTCATTCACCCTTGTCGCGAGACTGAAGCATTGGAAAAAAATGACCATGTGAGAGACAGGAAATGGCGATTTTTTTAAATCTTGTGAGGCTGGGGCACAGGGTTAGGTAATCTTGAGCTGCCAATAGCGAAAGCATAGTTTTTCTTGCGTTTCGTTTTTCCTTTTAAAATTAAAATAAATCGAGTCAAAACGAATTAACAGTAAAACACGATAAACCGTTTTAAAATCATGAGCACCCGGTTCTGTCCTTTATGCAATCTTGGTGATGGTTTTTATATTAAGATGCCAAAGCCGCTTCAAATTTCTGGAAGAGTGGTAGATAGACAAACAGATAGATAGACAGACAGAAAGATAGATAGACAGATAGACAGACAGACAGATAGACAGACAGACAGATAGGTAGATAGATAGATAGACAGACAGACAGATAGATAGATAGATAGATAGATAGTTAGATAGATAGACAGACAGACAGATAGATAGATAGATAGATAGATAGTTAGATAGATAGATAAATAGATAGATAGTTAGAAAGATAGATGGGATTATAAAACGCTCCAACCATGTTGTGCCAAACATAAATTACTAAGATAGAGAGATAGATGGAGACAGAGAGAGAGAGAGAGAGAGAGAGAGAGAGAGAGAGAGAGGGAGGGGGAGCAATGAGGGAAAGAAGTAATGGATTGTGACAAACTACAAAGAAAATCAAAAGGAGTTAAAATGTCAAACGCAATAATCGCGATCCCTCTGAGTGTAATAGTTAACGTAGCTTTAGGCGTTTCGCCCCATTGTTGTGAGAAAGGTGTCTGCATAGGTTGTTCGCGAGGAAGGACTTTAAAAAGAAAACTGTTATAAGCCCGGAGAAATAACTGTTATTTCAATTGTGTTGAAATTGCGCTCCACCTGTGTTAGTTCACGCACATTCTTACAAAGAACACTTGGTACACCCAAATGCTCGCCAACGTTACTGTAAACACTTTTATCGCAATAACTACTGTTAAGAGCTGAAGATAAAACACTCAATACATTAGACAAACATTAGAGTCTTCAAAGATACACGCAGGTGGCCATGGACTTCATCCCAAAGTTTGTAAAGTCCTTTTGGATTAACAACCTACAAACCATTATGGCCTCAAGAATCGTTGACCGTGTTTCAAGTATTATAATAATCATCATCAGAGTTAAGTGCAAAAGTCGACACTTTGAAAGGACAATTTGTTATCTTTTGTTTATTTACAACTCTGTACAAAAACAGAGGAAAGGTGAGAGCAAAGAGGAAGTTGTTTGCAAGGATCAATATGTGATAAGAAAAATGCAGTCCAGCTGATTAGGAGCTAAAAAAAATTACCTGCCCCTTTTCAGAAAATCTATAACTTCGTAAAAGAAGTGCCTTTTCTAACGTGCGTATAAATTTTTGTAACGATGAAACTAGTTTGATACAGCTATTAAGAACAATTGTGATACCCGGTATAAAGGTTGTTGCTGTTTCTTTTGATTTTAAAATTCTCTTCTTTCTGCATCCGTTTTCATGGGCTTTTAAAAAGGTTTTTGATTTGAAGATCTTTTACCTCGACATTCACCTTTAAAAAATTTTCAGGCCCCATTAATAAAAATTAAAATATAATTAGGAGTAAGGCCTACATATTATGTATATAAGTATTATTTCCGAGATTAAATGTTTGAAAATTTGTTTCGTGAGCTATTTTGTTTTCATTTTTAGAATAGTTAAATTTATTTTTTAAAAAAATGTGATGTTGTAATAGATATGATGCTTTCAATTAAACGAAATAAATTTTGCGAAAATGCATCCACGTGCTTTTGTTCATTTGGCTTTCGTATGCATTTCGTCTCTTTTTGTTGTAGGCAATAATTTGGTTGACAATAACAGCGTTTTATGGATTTCATTGTTGCGCGCATAATAGAAGAGTACATGTATCTGTTGCCCGGCTGGAGTAATGAAGTTTTTACCTACGGAGTGCTACAGACACCCTCCTACTGGTTGCTCCGGTCATCTTGCCATATCCCCTGGGGTGTTCCCGCCTGAGTGTCCATACGCTTGCTGGACTTGTGGAACAGAAGCCCCGCGCGGAAAGCAGTGCTTGACCAAGCTGACCAATTGAACGCCCAAGTTGGCGCCGCTGGGTGACCAAGGGGGAGGGCTAGGGGGCAGTGGGGGCCTGGTCTGGTTCGCTGTGTCTTTACGGGGGCTCGGTGACAGAGCACTGGAAGGGCAGGGACCAACCGGTGGGCAGGACCTTTATTTGTTCGCGTTTAAAGATCATTTGCAAACAAGTTAGCTTAACCCTTTCAACTGATAGGCATGAAGTGAAGGGGAGGGCTGTGTTGCCGATTGGTATTGGCCGTGGTAGTCTACATCGTTGGCGGGAAACAAGGACGAGTTGAAATGACAGAGAAGTAAAGAAGGGGATTCTCAAGTCTATATGGGGAGAGGAAAAGGGGTAACTTGCTGAGGTTGGACCATTGGTGTTTGGTATAAGGAGTTTGGTTCAGGGTATATGCCAAGTGCAATTTGCAAGTCTCGGGGTATTCAGACATGGCACCACCAGACGCGGACTAACATCAATCGAAAAGCTCTTGGGAATCTTTAAAACCTGCCCCGGAATTAATGACGTCATGCTGCAATTGGACAGTCTGAGGGGAGCGCCCAGCACAGGTGAGAATACTCACGCCTTGAGTGCGAGCACGTAAACAGGCATTAAGTTGCTCTTCCAGTCCGCTGTAAGCATCACTTTAAATTTCATCAGCCCACGTTTGCAAAAACTGATTTCCACAGCTTTGAGAGAAGTCTCGCATCAAGCCAGTTCCTTGATTTAATTGTCTTTTAAACTAGTTAAAGATCAACAATTTTTATTGATCTACGTATGGAAATATTGGGGAAAATTCAGCATACAACAGTTATAGCTGACGTCAAATGTCGTAAAAATAATGTAAGTATGGTGCTGTGCTTCTTTTTTTTTTTTAATCACAAGAATTAGGTATTTGCATGTAAACTACATTACGTTCAGAAGCGACTCTATAAGATGGGCAAATATTATCGCTGGAAAAAGGAGTCCATTCTTTTACTTAATATCACAATAATAATCAGTATGACTTTCTAAAATATCACGATCATAATCAGTATGACTTTCTAAAATATCACGATAATAATCAGTGTGACTTTTAAATATCACAATAATAATCAGTATGACTTTTTAAAATATCACGATAATAATCAGTGTGATTTTTTAAAATATCACAATAATAATCAGTATGATTTTTTAGAAAAAAATTTCATAATAATAATCAGTATGGGCCGAGGTTAAAAAGAGATTTCTTGCACCACTAAGTAGCTTTTTTAACCCCTCTTTCAATGTAGCTTCCTTTTTCAAACTAAGACTGATTTCTAAATTCTTACACTTGAGAACTTAAAAAAAAAACTTAAGTTAACTTTCGGATATGTTTACGTTTAATTTTTTTTATCTTCATCAATGCATGAAATTTTTGTCTAATAGTTTTAAATATTCATGTTATTCTCAAGTGAACAGAATTCAAAATGTTTTTGATTGGCAAAACTTGTTTTTTTTTGCCACGATGAAGCGATGAACAAAACCGATTCTTTGACAGCTTGATCCAGTCTGTGTTTATTTCACTCACAAAAGATACTTAAGCCTATAGTCTAGATTTTTCAAAGAGCTGAGAAGCTTAGATCTATCAGTATTTTTGTGACTTGCTAATTGTATAA
>BMAT01006423.1:45288-74020 GCA_019649035.1 Elysia marginata
GCAAAAGTTTCGTTAACGTTGGGCTGGGTGGCCTGATGGTAAGAACTTCTCGTGGTTTCCCCGATAAACTCGAAAATATGTGTGAATAGCTCTATGCCGTCCTGAATTGACTACATGTACTTAAAAAACCCATGGAAATGACACAGATCTAGCAATAGAACACTCTAACGCCATATTATAAACATTATTGAGAGGTCTACTTGGCCTCAAGACACTTCTTTTGCCCTTAACATATAAACTCGTTTCAGTCAAGGGAAACAACTCCTATAGCTACATTTTTAAAAGCCTAAGGAGGCAAAAACATGGATCATTTTCTTCATTAAAACAAAAAAGTCGTATTGAAAACATGCATATACTCCTAGTGACAGCGGATTTTAGGATTTAAGCTATGCAGAAAAAAAAAGAAGTAAAATCATGGTTAGAAATAACATTCACCATCTAGTAAACAAGCCCACCATCTGAAAGATAAACGAACTTCAACACGGTCTATAAAATTGGAATTTCTGGTCTATTTAAGTCGCATATAAACTCAAAAGCATAAAATTAGTTGCTCTGCCCGAGACCACCAAACCCCGGCGGTCTTGGTCTGGTGTACAAAAAAAATTAAACACAATGTATGGAAATTGTGACACGTATTCATAGTAGGCTTTTTTAACCTAGACCACGGTGACTTGGCAGACAAGTCATTTTCTTTTGGTGTGTAAGTCTGATCGTGTTATTTTTTTCCATTTAAATAGGCCTCGTTCTCACTACCAGGCCATCCAGCCCAAATCTAAACAAACTTGTGCACGTGTCAAATTGATCTATCTCTTTAAATTTTTGGTATGAATTAGAACATAAGGAAATGGACTGGGCCCTTTACACGCTAGTGTTAAACATGTAGGGTGAGAGATGTGTCTAGTTTGGGGAAAATGGCCGGTTTTCAGGTTGCCCGGCCTACAGTTCAAAGCATCACTGATCGGATTACATAGTCATTGATTGCCCGTTGTGATCTGAATTAACATCGTCTTTTTTAACATATCAGATTATGGCAACCAACCAGTCAACGGTGCGACCAACGGTCACCAAGTCCGTGGAGATAAAGCACAAGCATTGCCCTCGATACCCGGAGCTTCTCTCATCAGACCATCTTCAATACCCCAAGGGAATGGGTTAGGAGCAATGTGGGGTAGTTCTTTTCCAAGCAGCCAGCAACAAGGACAACAACTTCAGCATCAACAACAACAGCAGCAGCCGCAAACAAATAATCAACACCAGGCCAGTGGAGTAACGCACAATTCAGATGAAGAAGACGACGGTGAGTTACCATCCATACTATTAGAACAACATCTGCAAGCATTTCCTCACAAGGGTGCCAGCCTAGCTAATCCCAAACTTCACGAAGATTTTTAGATATAATTATGGATCCTGTGCAATGAGATGCATTTCTTGAAATTGTAACAAACATTACCGACAAACTGAAGGATAATGAAGAGTAATTTCAAATGAAAATGTAAAAAATGGCACCCCGGTGCGGAAATCCTGCCAAAGCGTATTTAACAGAATGCGAAGTAGAGATGGTATGAAGGAGAAAACCAATAATTCTATGCCAGACGCATTATTATTCATGAAATCGTTTAATTTGTCATGATCGAGGCGTTTAAATGTTTGAAAGGCTTTATTCATAAGCAGTAAAAAAGAACAACCTAAAGATGTCACACGATGTTAGTTGTTACTGATTTGACTACATGTACTGAGTAGTCGAGTACCCATTTAAAATTTATGATGCAAAATACATTTTTTTAACAATTTTTTTTTCGTTTCGTTTGTCGTGCTTATTGGCCAGTTCTTCGTGTTTGCATGCTGTTTTTCATTATTTTTGTCACTTTAACGCTGTTGTGTTAAGAATAATAATAATGATAATAATAATAATGATCAGGATGATGATGATACTGGTGATTATGATGATAACGCTATAAAAACATGTTATCAATAATGATAAATTATTTTTTAGCATGTGCTTTAGGAGGATCGTTTTGGTCTCTGGTGGTGGGAGGGGGCAGGCCTGTACCTCGCCTTGGTTTCAGGTGGAGCCTACGATAATACATTATCTCTGTGTTTGGAAGTCGTCCACAGGGGGGCTATAATAATAATATAAACGAAAACAAGCCTTTTTGTCTTCGGGGTTTATGCATACATTACTTTAATCATCTAAGCAAGATCAACCTATATGGCAGTAGTTTAACTATGATTTATCGGTAGCTGGAGGCCGAGGAGTCTTTTTGAAACTGATGCAGTTGCCAGGGAACGTTCATGAACAATAAAACTGCGTTATCTGTACATCAGTGTGATCGTTGGATAAAACATGGGGAGAAAGTTAGAAAACCATGAACCATAAAATATTTACGAAACGCGTTCTCGTGGATTCACAGTTCTGACACGGTGCTACCTAAATGAAATTGGTCATGGTCATAAAACAATTATGCGCAGTCGATAACGAGTTCTGCTTATCAAGGAAGTCGATCAAGCCATTGGTTGCTAAGAGTTGACGCACACCTGGCCAATGTCAAGCTGGATCTTTGATGCGCTGGCAATTCTTTGCGTAATATTGAGTGATTGAATACACCTTTTGCTCCGGATGGATGGATGGTTGCTCAGGGGCTTAGCCAATTAAAAACCGATCCCAGTGAAACATTTTTATGGGTCTAGACTTTGTAGGAACGGAAATGCCACGGAGAGAGGAAGACTCCAGAGGGGGAAAGAAACCTCAACGCCATGTCGATGTGCGTAACTAATTGCAAATGTGAACTCACTGGTCAAATCAAATTGTCCGATTTACCTTGCACCTTGTCAAATTATGGCTTTCACCTTTGTGCCCATTCCGATTTTTTTTACAGGAGAAACCGCCTGTTGCAGAAGAGAGATTTTTTCTGGACCCTTTGCGAACGTGCTGTTAATTAAGCTAAAAAAGCAAAGAACAGCCGGTTTTTTGTTTAAGCTAGGTCATCTATAGGACATCGCAAAAAAAGAAGGTCGATAAGAAGTGAAGAGAGAGCGAGCGAAAGAGAGAGAGAGAGAGAGAGAGAGAGAGAGAGAGAGAGGTGGGTGGGGAGAGGGAATTAGAGATATATTAATACCCAAAAAATGCATGTAATTAATATAGCCGAGGCAACGAAACGGATAGATTTGGGAAAGGTTGTAAAAGTTGTGGAAGAGGTAGGCGGTGAAAAGATGGTTGGATTTGAGACTTCAAAGAACAGTAATGTGCCAATAGTGAACTAGATTTGAGACAGAGAAATGGGAGAGGGGGGAGAGAGAGAGAGAGAGAGAGAGAGAGAGAGACAGAGACAGAGACAGACAGACAGACAGACAGACAGACAGACAGACAGAGACAGAGACAGAGAGAGACAGAGACAGAGACAGACAGACAGAAAGGGGTGGTAATAAAGTGATTTGTGCGAAATTCCTGTTCGCAACTTGACGAAGGATCTTGATAGGGGAAAATCACACCCACCACAGTCATTACTCAAACTTTCATGGCCAACATCGATAATGGTTTTTAGCCCACGCAGAGAGGGGTGCTCTAGACGGGACGGAGCACCCCGGCGTAGAGGTGTGAGCGCTATCAGATGCTTCAATCTTCGCATGTTACAGGCGGTCTTTACAAATCGCATTTTGTTTCTCTGACATGTCACGAAATCGAAAGCGCATGGTTTTTTTTTTACACCCTTTAGACGATTCTATCTTTGTAAAATGAAGTGTTAACAGCTTTTGCAGTTATCACACTAAAAGAGAGAAGTAGTTAATAGAACGGAATGAGGGTAGGAAAGGAGAATGACGGGGACAAGTTCTTTGACGTGAAAGAGACAGTAGGGTGTCAGAGTAAAGCTGTATGTCAGCGAGAAATAGTTATCATATCATTGGAGGCATGTCTTGTAACTCAAAAAGAAAGCGTGAAATGATTTAGAGTAAAATCATAATTATGTTAAAGGTTGAAACTTATACTTTCATCAATAACTTTGGTTTTTTTCCTGCGGGTGTGATCTATGATTGATTTGTCTCACACAGACGTCTGAGAATTATCTAGTCGATGATATTTAAAATATTATGAAATAATGTTTACATGCGTGTTTTTCCGACGCGTGAAATACAGATAGCGTAACAATTTGTATAGCTCCCTCTCTTATCCTCGTTTTTCAGCCCTCCCCTCCCCGCTCTCCCTCTCTGTTCTCTTTTCGTTTCTCATTTGTCCTCTTCGTTTCTCTTTGCATTTTCTTCTTCCCTCTCTAAGTTTCAGTTGACCTTTTCCTATGTGCCCCCCCCCCCCATTTGCCCCTTTCTCTAATGTCTCGTTTATGCCAATTCTCTGCAGTTTTCATAACTTTCTGTCTCATTTACTTCCCCAACCATCTTTTTTCATATCTCCTTTGTCCCCTTTTCCATTCCGTCATCTTTTCTAAATTCCAACGATTTCCTGCACTCGCCGTGCCTGCAGCTAAATTTAGATCATTGTTTACACCATCCATGTTTTAGAAGTTAAAAAAGAAAACATACATGTGTCTTTCTCATCTATCTATTCATTTTGCATTGCTCAAATTATTTATCAAGTTTATGAATCCATTTATCTACGTACGTTGTATCTATTCATCCACCCATCTGTTTGTGTGTATCTGTGTCTAGATGCACTTGAACTAGGTGAGAGTGCTTTTTTCTTTTTTTTTTTTTTTTTTTTTTTTTTTTTTTTTTGGGGGGGGGGGTAACTCACTCCCAAATCTCTTGCACTAAGTTTTGTCTTTGCCCCATTCCCTTCTCTCAGGGCTTTATTTTGTCTTGCTTGTTTTGAACAAAAAATTATAATATACACCACCTATATTAACTTCATAGTGTTGCTCTAAATCACTTCAACTTGCAACTTTCGATCAGTCATCGACAATTTTCCACACGGGGCACCAAGGTAAGATTTCAAAAACACTTTTAAAATGGCTGGCCACAAAAACTTGACTTGAACAAAAAGTCTGCAAATGGGTTTTGAGTATATCATACAGGGTAAGTAACGTGAGAATCTCTTCGTCTTAGCTTAGGCATATGTATATGCATCTGACTTGAGGAGATCTGCTATATTTTTAATGTAACCGGGTATTAACATAACAAAGGCTACAGCAACAGTTGCCGATAAACATTTTAAAAGGTAAGAGTGTTTTTATTTGTTGATATTAGGGCTGAAAACCATAATGTTTTGTCAACGGAAAACGATTTATACCTTCTAAAAACACAGTTGTACACTTTTTGAAATTATGGAAAGCTGTAACAATCAGATAGCTACCATAAGCTACACGTACAATACATGATTGAAATATTATAAAGGTATGAAATTAGCAGTGGAGAGAAGTAGGCTTTTTAGTGGAAATGCCCGAAATGTCTGCCTTTAGTATGATCGAATCTTTGACATTTAGATGCATCGGCACCCACCGCCTTGCCACTTAGAGAAACATAACTTATACCATGTCGCCACTACGCTCCTATACAATACATGTATTTACCTTATCTGTTACACTTGATATTTGATCGGATTTTTTGTGTTTATTACAAATATTAGCACCGCCCCTCCCTCTTCCAACAAATAAAAAACCCCATCAACCTTTTAACGCTGTTCCCTCTGTGTATCTGCAGACTACCGTCCGTTCACTCCGCCACCTCCACGAGAGCGTCTGAGCTACACGCGCTACCAACTTGAACTGCTCAATGGCATCTACCTGGAGGTGCGCTACCCCAACAGTACTCAGAAGCAGCTGATCGCAAAAAGGGTCGGCATAACCAGAGAGCAAGTCAAGGTAAAGTTTAACTGGTCGTTAAAGACGGTGCTCTATACATGTTGTATTAGGTACCCCATCGATAAGATTTCTGTATCGTTGGGTTTTAGCTTCCACAAGAAATAGTTTTTTTTCTTCCCACCTCATCAAGTTAACTCTATACATCTAACAATAGAGGCATGTCTTAGGCTCTTAGCTGGCAAAATTAAAGAAAGAAAGGGCGATGGTAACAACTCAGTCAGTAAACCTAAAACACCACCAACACCAACAACTGACAACTGTCTTGCCTCGCCTACTCGAATTAGAATACCATGCATCGGTTAAAGTATGAATTTTAAAAAATCCCTCTTTGATTAATTATATTCAAATAAACACTGATATCTTAACACAAATAAATCTAGCGCTAGGTGTACTCAACAGATTACACACAAGTGTGTGCGTGTATTAGGACACATGCCACATTATGCCAAACCATTGGTATGCGAAGGCAGGAGGTTGTAACGTACCGGAATAGACCAATGTATTGTCTTACTGCTATGAAGACAGTTTTGACACGATGCCCACTTTATGATTTTTGTATCATTATAGCAACTTTACATGTGTTAATTCATTGTTTGATTATTTTAAAAGTACATTTAAATTAGACACAAGTGAGCTTACGGGTACTCATTTTGATCATCAAATGTGCATATCATTTTGTTTGATTTGTTGATATGTAAACTATTTCACATTCCATTTTTTAATTTTGTTGCAACACATTGAAGCCAATAGATTTTTATCAAATCGAGGTTGTGCACATTGCAGAAATCTTGCATTTCGCTATAAAATGGCTGAAATAGATCTACGTAAATTAGGGTTACATCGATTTATTGAACAAAAGAGTTTTACTCTAATTTCCGGGATCGTAGGGTATTTTGATGGCGAGGCGCTACACTACGTGATGTGCACAACTTCGAAACTAAATCTGGGAGGAAAGGATGAGAAAGGCTTATACTGATGATAATTAAGGAATGAAAGGAATTGGTATTGAGGAATTTTTTTGTACCCAGAGACAAAGAGCAAAGACTTTCTCGGCTCAAGTTCCCAAACGATCAGACAGGTCAAATATCTGAGTGAGAAGAGTGACCGTGAAGACAGAAAAGACGAACGTTTTTTTTTCCAAATGAGACTCACAGATATACGTGTACATGAAATGTATTATTATTTCCTTCCCAGATTTGGTTCCAAAACAGACGCCGCAAAGATGTCGTCACAAAGGCTGGAAATGGCAGACCAGAAGATAAAACAAAGAACGCTAATTCAGCAGTTTCACCTACTCCGTCCAGTGGTAATGAGAACAGTAATCCTCCGACTGAGGTCAAAGCAAGTGCCAGTGAAGTCGATCCAGCACAAAGAGTTTCTTCAGATTCAAGCGAAAGTTGTGGTGGCAGAGGAACACAAAACCAACCCACTTCCACGTCGGTGTCGACGTCTGATTCGACATCAACAGATTCCCATTTGAATATGGTGATGGTTTCACCAGTTGTGTTAAGGAGTATAATCGCCGAATTAAATAAGTTTGACAACGAGTATCTCAAATTAAAGAAAAGTAAGAAGAAGAAAAACAAGTCTAAAGCGGCAAAACTGAAAGCTTCTCTTGCAGCATCATTGCCCACGTCTGCCACCCAGTCTGCAATGGGCGGACTCCCATCATGTAAATCTCAAAGACTGTTTCAGAGCTATGATATGGTGGCACCCCCAAACAAAATTACACCGACAGCTTTTCTCAACACCTCGGCTAACCGCTTTAAACACGCTGATGGAACATCTGCTTTTCAGACCCCACGAGAGTTCAGAAGTTTGTCAGGAGTGTCCGCTACTGACAGTCGTCTATGGGAAGGTTTCGGGGGTCTCACAGCTCAACATCCTAATTCCACCTTGCAAGCGAGTTTGGAGTCTTCTGACCTACTGCATCCTCAACGCTCTCCTGCAGCTGCCGATCTAGTACACGCTTCATTAGCGTCTAACTTCAACATGCCCTCCCCTTCTTCGCATCAGTCAGCGCTGGGGAATTATCTGGCAGGGATGGGTCCGGCAACACCAGGACAGCCAGCTCAGCCTGTTTACGAGAACCTGCCAGTTTTATCAGACCTTCTGTCTTCTTACAAAAGCCCTGCCTCATCAACTGCTGCTATGGCAGCAGCAGCGGCGGCGGCACAACGCCAACTTGTAGAACAGTCGTACTTGTCATCACCTCATCCGAGCCTTTATTCCCACCAGCAACAAAGTCTATCAGCCTCAGCACAGCAGGACCAACATTCTTTGTTCCATATCCAGGCCGGCAGCACTGGTGGTTCTATCGGAAGCAGCAATAGCAGCATCAACAGCAGTCTTGACAGTGGGAAATCTCCTTTGGACGGTGCATCTTCTTCACTTTCATCTCCGTCCCCACACAATCCGTTTTCCCTGCACGCCCACCATCAAGCTTCACATTTCACCCTAAACAGGGTATTCCCATTCCCTCTTATTGCAGAACCACCCATGGTGCTATCCAACATTCGTCAGAACGACTCTATTAGGCAGCACACTCAATGGCCCTCTGGGCCTTCCTCTCCCCTTCGATCACCAGCACCGGCAGTGGGAGGCTCATCTCTCATCACACCTTATCAAGGAAGCCCTACATCGTCTGGTCTCGTGAATGACCCATACCGTCCCTTAATGATCTCATCATTGAGCAATCCATACTTCTGTCCACCACCCGTTTCTTCTTCTTCCTCTTTTACCTCTCTTCTTCCTGCCCCACCACTGTGGCCCTCACAACTACCAAACCAGTCAGATGCAACAAATCAACAGACTTACTCCAGTATGTATAATAAGTCAGATGTTTGATCCTCGAAACATTAAAAAGAAAGACTGCATGTTACACTGTATTGCTTTATGGGGTACATCAGCCACAGTGATCTCACAAAACAAACCATCTTTCAACATTATTTCCCTCCAGTGCAGAAGATGTGAAGTGGTATGGAACTGGTGGAGACATGACATAGTATGATCATGTGGTTCACATATTAGATTTAGCAAATTGCCAGTGAAGCATATTTTAAACGATCGTCTGTATGGTACCTTTAAACCACACAGACTCTTTCTTCCCTATAAAAACAAGCTGAAAAGATGTCTGTTATATATTTAAAACTGTGTTGCCCATTGGAAATAAGCATGACATGGTTTTAATTGTCAAAATTTTTATCTCCTTTCTTGCCCTGTTAGATGTTGAGAGTTAAATCCTACAGGTCTGGAATCTGAGTCAGTTATTTATTTGAATTTTACTTTATTGTAAATGCATTAACAAATGTAATTAAAAAGATTATTGTAAAGAGGATTATAAAACAATTTATTCAATAAAATGACGAATACACCATAAAAAATACCTTCACATTTATTCACAATCTATTCACGTGTAGTATAACTATATGTGCATGTCTTACCATGGTTCATAAGGCCTATAAAATATTAGAGCCGTGCAGAAGGTAGGCGTACATCATAGGGTAAAAATATTAACCTGGACCTAATCGAAGTCCTTTTGAGAAGAACTGGTGCCCTGATGTATACACGTATGCTTATTTTTTCCCAAGCCTTGCAAGTATGACGTTTAGTATTTGCTCGTTTCTTATATTGTTTCAGTGTACATGTATGTGAAGAAAGGAGCCTACAGATGAAACAACACAAAACCTCTTTTGTAGTACAAGTAACCAGTACCTGTGTATATATAAAGGAGGCCATACACCAGAATAATGTCTCTTCTTTCAAAATTACATTGTATTACCAAAAAATGAGGAAAATTACACAAAATTTTCATAACAGCAGAATGTAATGTATGCAATCATTTAGATCATAAGGTTGTTCAAACTTTAAAATATATACTGTAATATGTTACAAGTGTCTCTGAGAAGTGTGAAAACCGTTATAACTTGATGCATTTTCATTTCAACTCATTTAAAGTTACACTAAAGTTGCTCACACTAGTTTTTCTGCTTTTCAACTCGTAAACTTAACAGTCAAACTATTTTGCCAACAGTATCCCAAAGGAAGTATGGATTTCCTGGATAATGTTTCGGCAGGCTTAGCCACCCATTGTGTTTAACTCCAAACCTTCAGGGTGACGTTTGGGTGGACTACAAAAAAAATGGTGATAAATGGAGCGAAATTAGAACTACAGTGGGTGGGATAACATTTCCCAGCCATAATGTAAAAACCAGTTGTAGGATAAACTGCCCAACATTGTTGAGCAAAAGAATGTCTTGAATGAAATATTCTGGAATTAGTGACATTTGGTGAGCTGATTGAGAACCTACTGTGCAGAAATCTTTTGAAACTTATTTACACTTAGAACGGGCAATACGTATAATGTATTTTGCAAAGCACTTACGTATTAAAATTTCTAGGATGGTAGCCATTTCCCTGATTTTGACATGCCTAGTATTACAGATCCTCATCAACTCATCAATGCCATCAATGTTTTCATCACAGGTGGAGGCTGGAGGTCTGTCAGTGCCAAGTTCATCCTCAAAGCTAGTGTAGCCTCCCTTAATCAAATTACAACAATGATATACATGTACCTGCTTTTTTCAGGGTATTCTCAACATAAGTGTCAACAATTTTACGAATTTCAATTAGTTCATTTTTATTTGCCTAGAGAAATCTAGCCACTTGTATAATTTCTATCTGCGACCAGAATTCAATGGGGGTAGCCATCTCTTTTATCTTTTATCAAGATGAATCTTACAATGACAATGCTCAGACTTGACTTGGTGCAGAGAATGTGTATTTGAAAAAAATTTTGCCCTTTGCTGTTAAAAAGGTTGTTTGGTTACAAAATTGTAATTACAACATTTTCACATTAGTTTCTGAACGGCCCTTGGAAGTGTGAAAAAAATTGCACCACCAGCAGTTTTTGTTTTCACTAGGGCCGGATTTTCTATTGATTGCAAGTATTTAAAATTTTGTCATTGTCATTACAAGTAAATAAAAAGGCACGCTAATTGCTTTTGCCCAAATTACATGCATGAACATGCATAACAAGTCAAACCAATTAGATTGATCTCTTCAGGTAGGGATAACAAGTCAAGTTTATTGAAAATAAAATTTACTGATACCACAAAGTTCTTCTCTTGTGCAGTCTCCATGTTTCCTTTAAGACTTTTAGCGAAAAAAAAAAGCATAGCCTTTGACCAATATACAACGATATTACATTTTAAAAGAGCTAAGATAAATCTTTTAATTGGGAAAATACAACTTGAAATACATGTGAACATAAACCTTTTTTTTCTCAATAATTTAAAGAATAATGCTTTAGTGAATTTTCAAAGATTAATAATGGTTTCTATCAATGAACTGAAAACTGGAAATTTAAACCCTGTTTGTGGGAGATAAAATGATTTTTTAAATAGTTTAATTCTGTGAATCTGAATCAATATCAACTACATGCCATAGTGAAACCGAAACAAAAAACTAAGCAGATAAACATTTTTAACTCTGAAAAATACAACAGTGAGAAAGAGAAAACAAAGGCTACATGCACCAAATAAAAGAATCATGATAGTTGGTACAATCTAATCTTTATAACTGCTCAGAACATCTTTATAGATCTATGTTTCATCTTGACTGCTTTCTTTAAGACTTAGATGTATTTCTGATGTGTTCTAATGCAATATTGTGAACATTTTTACATTTTCAAAAGAGAACAAACTTGAATTTATTTCATTTTTTTTTTTATAAATGAGAAGAACTTTCAAAATTTTGTTTTCAACAAAGAGCCAACAAACAAGTATAAGTTTTTTTAGTAACTTATGCACAAAACTAAGATATGACAATTTTGCTGAAGTGTACAAAAAAAAAGTTAATGGCATTACATGTATTTAATTTGACATAATCACTACATTGATTGAGAATCATTCACAAAAAAATGGTGTATCAAACCACCATCCTACCTGGTCTAGGAGTACCAAGGACGCAAGCTTACATTCAATGAAAACTCTGAGACTTGGCAACTTCAAATTTAAAATGTTTATTTACATTAAAAGAAAAATAACAGTAGTTACGGAACTCTCGATGCTGCAAAGTGTAACACATAAAAACATCTGCCTCACTCAATTTTATGCTCCATTTTTTCAATCTCTACAAGTAAATATTTTTACTAGCTGAAACCTCTTTGCCAATTACTCTACACAATAATATTTCTCAGTAGTTAGCCAAATCCAGGATTTTTTTATATATAAACATCAATTATATGAACAAAATACAGCCAGCCAATCAGATTAGGCCTCAAATAGATAATCCTTGATGGCAATGTTAAAAAAATTGCTTCTTATAGGATGAAAACTATTTTTATAGTTTCCAGAATCTAGAATCGAATGATAACAAAATAAGTTTAGAAAAGATTATACAAGTTTACAAATCATAATGTAATTTGATATTGAGCTAGTTAAAGCGGAAGGCATAAATTCAATTCTTATCGAACTACCAATAATTTAATTACGCCTAAGCCTGGTTTATGTCAGCATACTGCATACTGAAGGAAAGCACGCATTACAAACTGTTTGAGAAAAAACCCTTTGAACTAAGCCTCCTGAAAGTTACAAAAGAAGACAAACACATATGTAATTATCTTTTCAGCTTTGCTAAGTTTCTCAAAGTTTTTTTTGTTTTTAGGTTCATTGTAAGAAAATTGTTTAAGACTCATAAATTTCTTCCTTCTTAAATTGGTAGATTTGACAAATCACAATGCATGAGTGGCCTTATTTAATTAAAAAACCATTTTCAAGACAAAAGAAGCTTCAATTGCCAGCTTTCAAGACAAAGAATCATTTTAATGTCCAAGAGTCCAAGCTTTCTTTACAAATTGGCAGGTAATATCATTTTAAAAAATTTCCAGCAGTTTATGTACCATTATCAGGCTTTATTCAGATGAAAGAGATGTTTTCACAGCTTGCAATATATCAGTATGGATGACATCCCGGTTTTGCCGATTAACCTGGAAAAAAATAAAGCTTGGTTTAGCTAGCAAATGTACACCAATCAAACATTATTTCTTTCTGTACAAAAATTTTTTTAAAAAGTCCAAGCAGACAAATAAATAAATTATAAAATAAATGCATGTAAAGCCCAATAATGTCATGTAAAAAATATACATATAATAGTTGGTGTGTACTCAAATTGGTCAAGTAATAGCCTGGGCTGGGTCAAAAGTTGCCTTTCTTTTCTTTATGTCTTCACACAACTGTGTATGGACTGCATCAGTCCAACTTTGAACATATTGGTGTCCTTCACTCTCCCCCCCCCCCCCCTTTTAAAAAAAAAAGAAAAGAAAAACCAGCTTCTCTTTATCTAATTTTTTCTTTCCCTATTAGTATTACTGTTTTCTCATCCTCTTAATGCTATATTATTTTATATACATTACTGTTCCTTATTTCTTTTGCCTTTCTCTTAATTATTACAAAGTAACATCTTGGCATTCACCTTGTGAAAAATGGTAAGAAAACGTCACCAGCAGAGGTTAAAATGAAAAAAGTTCACACAAACCCAGGCTAAATCTAGGCCTAATCTAGACTCTATATATATTTAAAGTGTCTCTAGAACTACATATAAAACCTATATTATCTAGCCTAATCTAGATTATTCAACAAAGCTGGAATGCAGGCAAAACTATAATTTAAATATGGGCATTCTTCCCTTTTCCAATCTTTTTTGGGTGTGTGAAAGTTGACTATATTTCTGAATTAATTTTAATTTTCATCCTTTCCCCGTTCTATAATGTGTGTCCTGGAAATTTTTATATAAAAACCTAAGTTTTTAATGTTCCATGGTCTCAAATTTTAAATATAAAAGCTTAAATAAACAAATGCTGACTTTTAACCTCTAGCGGAAACTTTCAAGAAAATAAGCACAAAGAAGGTTTATCATCTGTCTTGAAAAATATGTCGTGAAAAAAATGTATTGAACTTACAAAAAGCTTTTCCAATGGCTTGACTTTAACTAAGTCTAGGTCTAGGCACTGACCCCGATTCAGATTTTAAATGTCGAAAATAAGCTCTCCTAGATCTAAGTTGAATTAAAAAATAAGCCTAGCATGCGCCCGGGATTTGTACCTAGATCTAAGTTGAATTAAAAAATAAGCCTAGCATGCGTCCAGCATTTGTTAAAATACCTGTGTGAATTTTCAGATCTCTGCATATTGTATGTGAGTCATGAATCTTTAACACACAGACAGACAGATAAACAGAACGACATTGTAAATTTATAGAATGTGTACAATGTAGATGTATTTCATAAAAAGCATTGGGTATCAATTAACATAAACTTAACAAAATATATCTTAAACTTAAAGCATGTGCAGAAGAAATATTTCTAGCCTGTATACATTCATTATGAATCTATTATGGCCAGTATTACTGACTGCAGAAGTTGGAGATTTGTAAAAAAAAAATCCTATTAAGTTCATCGTTTAAGTTCATTGTGTGGCCTCGTGGTCTAGTGGTAGACGCTCGGCTTTCGGATCAAGAGGTCCGGGATTCGAGTCCTACTTTCGGCAGGTCAATGTTTAGTCCTTGAGAAAGACTATTTAGACACATTTCTTCAACTCACTCATGCGTTAAACGAGTACCCGACGATAGGCAAAGAAAGATCTTGTCAGAATGCTCGAGTGATGCGCATTACTAGCTGCTCCTCTGTGAGTTTATAGGTACTTTGGTTGGGAATGGCCTGTCCGGGAACCCATGTAAAAGCGCTTAGAGCACTTTAGTGGATAAGCGCTATATGAAAACGCTGTTTATCTTTTTGAGTCATAATGCACATGTTTATCAATCCTGACTTGTTCTTGGAAAAATGAATATTGAAGTTTTAAAACGGAACTTTTAAGCAAAAACTTCTCGCACAATCAACTTTCTTAATTGAACCACTGCCTCTAAAGGCTTCTATGCACTGGTCTGGAAAAGTACAGACCCCTAAATTAATTTTCACTCAAGGTCATTTCTTTCTTACATACTTCCACCCTCATAAATTAGATACATAACCACCAACATTTAAGTTGATTTGGGATGAACTGATGTGGACAAAAAACGCTTTCTGTTTTTAATACTTTAATAACAAAAAAACATCCAAATTGTCTGCCTTCTCCTAAGTGCAACAATGCTTTGCCTGTAAGTCTATCGTAGAGCAAGCAATCATCATTGATGATTTTACAGGTGCATCTTCATGTGCATAACCCATGACCTCTGCTTGAAAATTGTTGGGTCATGTCTCTCTGTATCACCATACAAAACCTCTCACCTTTCCCCTTTTTTTTCTCTCCTTACTAATACAGTGAAAGACAGTTCACATTACAACACAATGGCATAGGGAAAAAAATTGACTTAGTTTACAGAAGTTCTAGTGTATCAATCACATATATGCAACTATAGCAGGGAAGCTTATAGTTGTAGAGGAAGATAACAGAGAACATATGAACACATCCATGCTTATTTGCCTTTAATAATTTTACACCTGCTTTTTTAAAATCATTTTTAATGTGAAGTAATTTGCTTTAACAATTTTACATTCTTCTTTAAATTATCTTTAATGTGAAAAATTTGCTTTTCATTTTCTTTGAAAAGCATGCATTAAAAGTAAAATTGAAAGAAAGAAACCTTTTAAAGGCAATGAACATAACAAAAAAATAAAAAGAAACAAGAACTCAACAGATCACAGAACCAAATACAGTGGAATCCGCGAGAAGTCAACTCTCGGTTAAAGTCAACACCTCGCAATGGTCCCGATTTTTTCCTTCTTTATTGAAGTAACTTTATTTTGAAAAAAGTCAACAGCTTCGGGCTTATTTTTGCTTTAAGTCAACACCTCATGGTCAAATGTAAAGATATAGAGAGACCCCAGATGGGTCTTGGGAGAGAGAAAGACTCTTTGAAAGAGAAATAGCGGAGGTGGGTGGGTGCTCTTTGTTTCCAATCATGATTCAAGACACTGCGTGCAGGGCTTGATCGCCTGCCTGAGCCCACTGGACTGGTGAGGGCTAGTGGGGGAGAGGGGAAGGGCAAGTGTGGCTGGACAGAAACCAGTGCAAACATGGTGTTCATGTGCACACACCTACGCATTTCATCCCTGCGTTTACATCTAGGCTAAGCTAGCCTTAATCATTTCTCAGAGTAGCTTCCTAGTGGTTACACTGCACTCGTTGAATTTATCTATTTCTTACACATTGCAATATGTTGCACCCCCCCCNCCCCCCCCTCCTCCCATGAAACACTTTTTGTCTGTCCCAAGGTGTTGACTTTATCGGGATTCCATTGTAACTGCATGTAGATTTTGCTAAAAACTTTGTTGAAGGGAGAGGACTCAGCTATTCTTAACTCTTTTTTTTATTCTTACCATTGTACTCCTATCCCTTGTAGATTATCGAAAGTTAAACAGCACCAACGGTAAGTTTGGAAATTCCAATAAGCACTTATACTAGCTATTTTTCATAGTTTGCTGTCGCTCTTCATATTTGATCGTCAAAAAATTGTAAATAAAAGTTGGATTGAGCATGTTTTTAATTTCATTATGAATTCATTTATGTATGAAAAATATTAGAGTTTACAAGTGGTATTGCAAACCAGTGTGGAAATGACTTAAAAGGAAACAAGTTAATTAAGAAGGTGTCAGAACGGATTGAAAGTATAACCTCATAAGTTGACTTGCATAACTTTTGCATAATTTCCAATTTTCCCTATGATGTACATAATTTTCTAAATTTTTACTTAAGGTTATCACAACTTCACTTTTTTTTCCGATTTTCACTTCTTTTCCGATTCCTTGCTAACTAACATCACAATAATATTAGGCTGTTCTTTAAATAATAAAATAAAAACAATAATCGGGTTTCAAACGAGTGCCACATTTTTTAAAAATTGAGAATTTCAACAAAATACCACTTTGTTCTTATCTAATTGGGCTTACTTTTTAACCACAACATGAAATTTTTGCTTTGCATATTCAAAAGAGACTTGAATGATATCATTATTCCAATTGAATATGACTGATTTTTTTTCTTGCAAAAAAAAAGCACTTTAAACAAAATTATTACTAAAAATTACGTTTGTGCAAGTTGAATTCTGACAACATTACCTCAAATACCAATGAATTTTCTCCTCCTCTTAATTCCTCAACAAATGGAATCGGACGGCCCTTAGGGACAGGGATGGTAGCCACAAGAGTGACATTGGGTTGGCTCATTAGTTTTCGGACAGCCTAAGAATTTTTAGAAAATAAAAAGAACATCAAACTCCTTTGCATTTTTAAGAGTTTGAAATGAAATAGTACAATTTTATATTTTGTTAGAATATCAGTCTATTTTGACAAATAAAATAATTTAAATTGGAGATATCAAGGCATGCAAGGTACATATACTGTTTTTTTTAAAGGTCTAAAGCTGTTGCATGTTTATTTAGGGAAACAAACAAGTCCTTTTGTAAAAATGAAATAGGTAATCCTGTTTTTGTGTAAGCATTTGTGAGAAGCTTAGCATAACACAATAAAAACTGAAGTGCTATTAAAAAGAATTAGGGGCATGAAGCAAACTCCTTTCCTCTAACTCTTGTACATCTTCCAACTCCCTCCTCCATTTTTGCAATGCATAAGGCTCCTTTCTTAAAAAAAAGACTTAATATGTCAGTGCTTAAAAAGCAAAGAATGTTCTTTCTGCGAATGTAAGGAATGTCTGTAAAAAAAAAGTTATTTCCTTAATTTTTAAGAATTTATGATATCTGCTCAAATCTTACCCTAAAAACAGTTTGCTGATTTTTAAAAACATTTTAATTTGATTTTTTTGCTGCACTTATTTAATGCAGGAAAGTGATGACAAGAGGTAAAACTTTCAGGACACATAGTGTTAAATTTTTTTGTGCCAATGATTCAGGTGCATCTTATGCCTAGTGATCAGGACCGATAGTATGTGTAATCTTTTTGCATTTGACTGTCGCTATTAAAGGTATTATTGTTCCCATTGGTGCGGATAGACAAGTATATAGAAATCTGGTTTCTTAGTATGCTCACCTTTACATTTATTGCCTATTCTTTGCATCCATATTACACTGAAAAAGATTCACACAAAAAAGAAAGTTTTTATACTAAGAAGTTTTGTGTAAACTAAAATAAATGAAATATTGTTTGGCAAATGAAGGAACAAGCTCAAATATTTCTGGCCTATTTTTAATAGTGATACCTGAATAAATGACTGGCTGTAAAGCTCCATTTTTCCAATTTCATCAATAAGGTACACTTGAGTTGAGGTTTCTGATGTTAGAGGCTAAAGTTTGAAAAAAAACAATTTGGTACACAAGTTTATTATACTGGTTAAAAATTGTGTTCATTATTACTATTATAAACCTGAGCTTATGATTGGAAATAATACTGAGAATGTTTATGTTAAGGTAAATATAGCATCAAAGTTTAAAACTGTGATTTATCAAACATACTGCAACATACAATGTCTCATATCTTTTCAAATGTTCAAAATGGTTGTATAAATAGAAGAAAATTGGAAAAGCAAGATACTTAAAAAGTACAATGCTTCATGGCTGAAAATGATATTGCTTCAATTGTATTGGACTTGCTCCAAGCTTATTGACTAAAATCAACATAAAATCAATATATATCTTTGAAATCTACCATTAAGATACTATTATATCAGGGTTGTAAATGGCCAAGGAAAAGAAAAGCTGAACACCAAGTAAGTTGAGAACCTTAGTCAGTAGTGCTTTAAAAATTAATAGAATTACAGAATAACAAAACGCTAGGGCAACTCTAAAGGCCTAAAGGAACAGGAATAGTGTTCCTTTAGATTAAATACTCCAAAACGTTACCTGCAAGCAGGTGTGGAATTATTTATTGATTTCTTGATTATCTCAATGAAACTGAGAAGAAAATTTGAGCTGAAATCCCAAATTTGAAGAAGAAAAAAAGCTGAAATCAGCTCAAATCAGAAAGTTTTACATCCCTGTTATACAGTAAAACCAATTAAAATTCTCAATTAAAACATTAGTTATCAAATCATAAAGCTTACTTTTTTTTTAATTTTGGAGTGTAACTTACAGGCAATTTCAAAGTTATCAGTGCTGTCTGCTCAAAGGAAATCAAATTCACAGAATATTGGCCCACTTTAATGTCTCTTTGTTTTGTTGAAGGCATACCCGCATCTGAATCACTATATGTAAAAAGAGGCAAATGTGAAATTTATAGCTTTTTGTGACATAAAAATATAAAAAATTCAAAAATTCAATCATTATCATGATTAGCAATATCTGTTTTCATCAATATCATTCTTAAATGTGAAAATTGATTTTCATTATAATGATCAGAAACAACAAATTTGATTATAGTGCTAAGTCTATTCTAACAGCATATTACGGGAAGGCTTTTAAAAGCTCTACAAATATTCCTAGTGTCTTTCTCAGCCACACTAGTCAGAAATTTTAAAATTCTGGATCCCTTTTTGCTTTTGTTAATAACAAAGTTAGCTATAAAAGCTTTGCAGTAAAAGGATAGCAGCATAGCCTTCAAAATACTTTTTACAGGAAAACAAAACATCAAGTTTTTATGTAGTTTAAATCCTATGTTTAAATTTAAGTTTCAATTTTATTCCTGACCTGACACGGGCAAGTTGACCTCTTTTACCAGTCAAAGTGACAACATCAAATCCTGTTCTTCTTCCGTTGATTCTGATTTCCTCTGTGATGAACCCTGAGCAGGATATGCCTTGATTGAGGAGATCCTGATGGATTTTTGACATTACTGTTGTTTTTCCTACCCCTGTCATGTAAAAATAATTGAAAAAAAAGAGTCATAGCATTTTCTTTTAACCTTCTTAAATGGTAAAGTTTAAGGCAGAGACAAAAACTAAATTATCAAAAAATAATACTATTATATAATTACCTTCAACTAATCTTTTCTAAATTTGGGCTGTCTAACCTTTTACAGGAAATCAATTTCCCTTGTATTCAAAATAAATTCAAATAACTCTGGCTTAAAGAAATCTTTGAAAATACTGCTGACCATTATTCAATCATTAATGTTTGGAACTCAAGGTAATGATGTGAGGAACTTTACACAAAAATAAAATTTAGCTCATAGGAATAAGATTTCTGAAAGCAAATTCAATCAATACTGCTAGCAGTAGCCACGCTGATTTGTGTGTTTGTTGCTAAAGACAACAATATTTCACCACCGATATTGATTTATTAAAATACGTTTTTTTTCAAAGACAAAAAAGACAAGAGTTACTATTTAAATCTTTATTTTTGCAAGCATATACTGTTGACTGTAAAATTTAAGCAGTTTATGTGCGGTAAGGTTTGTATCATGTGATGATTTACAATAAGTTTAATAACTTCAAATGGGTTTCATTTGTTTTCCCAAAAATATTGTTAAGAATTTTTTGAAGCAAAAAAAAGGTTAAATCAAACTTTAAAAAGGTTGAAGAGGAACGTGAAAACAAATTTTCCTGAGTGTAGATAACAAAGATTCTTGTAATTCTGTAAACAAAAATATTAATTTTGGTTGCTTGAGTAATGGAAGTTCACTATACTAAGACTCAAATTTTCCTTAACATACTAACAAGATAGACTCAAATCTTGCATACATGGACACAATGGATAAATAGATCGACATCCAGGTTTGCTCAGCATCTAACTTAAATATGACTCAATGATAAGGTAAAGCTCAAACCATATTCAATTAATGTAACAACTGAAAAGGACAACATAGACCTTAGAATATGAAGTCATTAATAAATTATAATACAGTCTAGCACGTTTTCCTTGAATTCGTGGGAGAAATTTAATCTGTCCGAGGAAAGGGTGTTTGGACATTCAATTTCAAAGGCAATAAAAAAGTTTTAGTGGTTCAGCAAATTAGAGCACAGGATCCGGGCAGAAACGAGAGAAAGACACCCCACTAGCTAGCTTACTAAACAAACAAGGCTTTCTTCATCTCCTTATTTTTAACAATTCTTTGTAAGTCTTTGTCTGATTGACTATTTTTCACTTAGGTTAAATGTGTTGACTTGGGAATTTCACATCTTTTAAACTGATTTCTGTTTTACAAATTTTCCGTCATCTACCTTAGTAAGAATTTGACATTTTACATCAAAATTCAAGCAAGAAACTTTTTTTTTTCTGTTTGAATCCAATAGATTTTACATTCAGTTAGGCCTAGATCTAGGGCTTTGATTAAAATGAACTAAGTGTTACAAATTTTTCTTCATCACTTTCCCTGTGCCGGGAGATAGTCTAGCTCCGCAAGATCAAAGAGCTAACCTCAGACCATCTGCTCATATAAAAATAGAAGGAAGGAGGAGATCTGAGAAAGCAGTATCAATGCTTGTGTGTCAATGAGAGACGGGGCGGTATTTTCTATTTTGCTGCCCTATAGGCATCACTGTATGGCTTAATTAGGACAACCAGCCAGTTTTAAGCACAAATGGGTTTGGGCAAGCAGTAGGTGGGTAAGTAAGGAGAAAAACATAATGTGTTCAGCTGCGCTTGTGCTAAGCCTATTTGGTTGAGTCAAGATTAAGTGTGTGTGGGCGGCAGATGAAAAGCAGCATTGCTGCATTGTTGTAATAGCACAAAGACAGCCAAGACGGACAATATGGGTGACTGTGGTCCATTCATTTTATTATCAGTGTCAATACCTTTGTGGTGATTTGGGATGCAAGTAGTTCAAGGGATCAGAATTAGTTGCTCAAACTAGTTAGACAAAAGAGTAGAATTAAAGGAAAAATTCTTAGGGACAAACAAAGAAGTTTGGCAAAAGTGTGATTTCATGGGATCAATGTTCAAAGAAATCATGCTATCAGGGTTGATTATCCCTATTCTGAACAAAATAAGAACTCCTAAGCTCAACAATCTCATGATGTCACATCATACCCCTACTGCAAACAATGCTGCCGTGTGCAGGAGAACCAACAAAGCCCTTTTTAATAAAAAAGCGGCTCTGCTTTTTTGGGATTTTATGTAGATTTGACATAGTCTATACTGCTACTTGTTAAGTTTGCTGGATCGGAAGTGACGAAGACACAATTTACTCATTACACAGTATTCCATATAAAATATACTCCTCCGGCTCAACCTCACACAACTACAAAGTTGCTTCAGTTGTGAAACCATGCTTTGCGGTCTGTGTCCTTTCCTTTACACCCATATCGGAGCACCTTGCCATTTTTTAATTGGATACAACTGTTTCCATCTCAATAATTGCTGTCTATGCCCCTTCTGGTGTTGCTTCCCTGAGAGAAAAATATTCCTTTTAGGGAGACCTGCCTAAATTAGGTCCACAACAGAAGAGCCTGTATCGTAGTCGCAGATTTCAATGCTGAGGACGGATAATGACCTTAAGGCCTAGAACAGGGTTCTCAGAAATATGGATGCAGATCCTTAAATAATAATGGAATACAGATGCTGCCTTTTGCCAGGGCAAATGGCATGATAAGTGGTGATTCATGTTTCGGCACCAGGATATACTACATACACCTTCTTCTCAAATGACAATGTCACAATCATGCAGATAGACCAGTTACTTGTCAGTGGAAGAGAGGCCTATAACAATCTGTTTTATTGACTTTGCCGCTGCGTTTGCAAATTGTCCACCGATTGTCAATGTGGCAAGTCTTGAGGAAATGTGGTGTACCATCTTTATTCTATGATATCATACAAGATCTATGTACCAACACATCCTCAATAGTACAAACAGAAAAGGGAATGACAGAAAATTTCCGGCAAGAGTGTGTGCTTTCACCAATGCTCTTTAACTTTGTACTCAACTGGATTATGACAAATTCGCTGATTCTCACAGATGGTGTATCCTACTACTCTGAGCCAGGTAAGCTTGTAGACTTAACCTACAGGGAAATCGCTATTACCATTGCTGAATTAGAAGACCGTCTATCGCTTGATGCCGCTGCCCTTCGCCTAAACATCAAACCTAACAAGACGAAAATCATATTTTTTCACTTCACGGCACCACCTTACCAGTATATGTATGGGGACACAATTGAAAACGTCAAAGAGTTTACATATCTTGGATCAGCGATCAATGAAGAATGCATTGCAGCCTCTGACAGTATCCCCCAAAGGAATGCAAACATCTCACAAACGTTCCAGAGGCTCTGAAAATGGGTGTCTGACCGCTATAACCTGACAATAACTTTGAAGATGAAAATCTAGAATGCTTCAATGTTATCTGCTCTGCTATACTGCAAGAAGACTGCAAGAAGAATCCCACAACAAAAGTGGCAAAGACTCTTGTGACATCCCTCATTCTATCTAAATTGGACTACTGTCATTCTACCCCGGCAGGGTGTCCCCAAAACAAACTACAAAAACTACAGTCTATAATAAACAACTCGGCGAGACTTGTGTGCAGGGAACCGAAAACGACCCACGTCACTCAACTACTAAGATCTCTACATTGGCAGCTGGTAAAGCAGAGAATTGACTACAAAATTGCAGTCATGTATTTCAAATGTATTCACAAGCAAGCCCCATCATACCTGTCAGATCTCCTAGAGATCCACCAACCACGAAAGTGTCTTAGATCCTCAAAAGACACCAACATGCTTTAAGTTCACAGAGTAAACCTAAAAAGATACCGTGAACTGTCATTTTCTTACATTGGCCCCATTACCTGGAACAAAATTCCCATGTCAGTGAGGCAGTCCCCAACAGTGGAGATCTTCAAAAAGAGACTGAAAACTTTCTTGTTTCAGAACTTTTAAATCTGTGTCGATCAAGTACCCTTGCTGATTGACCGTTCTTTTTTCACTATTGACATCATATTTAGGGGTGCAAGCAGGAGATTGTGTGTATATGTGTGTGTGTGCGTGCAAGCATGTGAATGTGAACATTAATTTTCCTTCTACAGTACTTTTTATATCACTTCTAAAGATGTTATGTGCATAGAGCATTCTTTTTGAATGGGTTCAGCTACAGACTTGTATGGTAGAGCGCAATGCGCACTATAAATTCTATTTATTATTATTAACTGAGAGAATGATACGCACTTGCCGATGATGACTGGCAGGCCACGCCCCTTGTCACAGGTGCCACTTTATAATATTCAAAAAAGAGGAACTTTACTAATGTGAAGTAACAGATGATGCGACTGCCGAAGGCGGGAGCTTTTCTAGGGGGGGTCCGGGGGCATGCTACCCCGGGGAAATTTTTTGAAAATTACCCCGCAAAAGAACCCATTTTAGAGTATTTGGGCAGCAATTTACTTCTTATTTCATTTTAAATAATATAATTTATAAAGCGTCATCACAGGGAATTAGTTTTAACCCTACAAAATTATGTCCTCTTTAGACACTTTGCTAACACTAATATATTTGATTGGAATAAATTAGGCCTACATGTGTTTTCCATAGAAATGAAAGGCCCTGGTGCTAATAACACATGCAGCCCTAACATATCTCAATATTTAGGCAGTCATCAAAACCTGATTCCTTTCATCAAAGAAGTCTCTCGAGCCATTTTTTATAACTATTTGTTATGTTTTGTTTTAAAAAACAAATCTGGGCTGAGATCTAAATTCTGGAAAAGGCGTTCAATGCACCCTGTAACCTTTCTTTAAAATTTCTCATTGTTGGACGAATTTATTCTAGACTGGATGATAGAGGTTAAAACAAAAAAGCAAAGTACAATGTACAGATATCCGTATTTGCAGATGACTAGGTGTAATCTGTAAAAGACTAAAAATCCACATTGCCGATTTATTAAGATCACTATCCCATTTTCCATTGTACTTGGCAGATAAAGATTTTTAGATGCTCTGGCTTTCAGTTCACAACCATATAATCTCCGTATGCATTCCTGCCTAACATAAATTTGCATCCCTCGGAAAAAAGATACAAACATAAGACTAAATCAGACAATGTTAGATCTTAAGTGTGAAAATTTATAAGTTAGACCTATAAAAGACCTATACTATAGATCTACAGTACTGTTTGCGGTCCGGTGAAATTTTAATGATATGACCTACAATAGCGGCATCGGTAGCTAATCTTTATCTAGTTCATCTCTCTTGCTTGGCTAGTACAACCTTGCTGTAGAACCTTCTTCTGACTATGCTGTGCTATGCGCTAGTGCTGTTTAAGGTTGATCGAGTATAAGTTCACAAACAGTTTAGTGTTCGCCTATCAGTAGACCTAGATTATGGAGTTAAGATTGCTTTTGCTTTACGAGAATTTTCCCCTTTCGTATCCTGTTGTTCTAAGCTTAACCCGCGCAGGTCAAGCAATTCCCAACTAGGCCAACTTCCGCTATTTTTTTACTTCGCGGATTGGATTGTAATGCGGGTTATCCTAGACTTTAGCGAAAAAGTTGGGTTGCAGCAGTTTACTCCGACGTTTGATCCTCTTTTTTTATACTCCAACGGAGAAGAACAGAAATAATTTTATAGACATAGACCCGTCATGTGTATGTCCTCAAATTTGTATCGGACATAGCGGAAATCTGCTTAAACGTTGGATAACAGTTGTAGATAGCGGAAAAAAATCGGAAAGGTCGGAATATAGCGGAAAAGTGGCACCTATGCTTGTATATGCCACCAGAAATAATATGCAATATTGCAGGGCTTGAATGAAGTGTTATGAGGGGCAAGCAAAAATTGCCTCAGTGAGGCCTAAAAATCAGAGGGCACCAAGGCAATTTGCTTGGGCACTAAGGCAAAAGTTGTAGGTGATCATTGTGTTGATTAAACTTAGTAACAAATTAGTAAATCACAGCATTTGTAAAGACAACAATTTCACCACATAGGTAAAGAAGTATCATTGAATGATGAAATTGAATGCTTCTAGGGTTTTAGGAATAGGAATTAGAGTAGCCTTATTAGTTAAGTGGTTAGTGGCCTCCTGTACACAACATCTACACATCATCCAGTCTAGAATAAATTCGTCCAACAATGAGAAATTTTAAAGAGGGCTATGCTGAACTTTAATCTGAAAGTCTGTTCTATCGCAAATTGATAGTTTGAGAGATATAAGCTGCATAAATAAGGATTTTCAAGACATTTCTTTTTAAAGGAAACAAAATTCTAGACCTTATGCCTTCATTTCGTCTAAATGTTGGAACATTTAGATAAATTTACCACACATATATATATATACTTTATAAGTGGATTACATGTACAAACTTCTAACCAACATTAACGTCAGATGACTGTGTGACAAGGCTTGGGGCACGTGGTGAGTGCACCTAACGATAAATTTGGGCCTGATTTTTTTCGTCAAGCAAGCCGTTCTTTGATGTTTCGGTAGCAAGTTCTTCAGCCAGAGCAATTAAAAGCTTGAACAACTTTATTTAAAAAATTATTTTAGTGAATAACAAATGTCTTATTCGGAATCAGCATCTAAAAACTAGCCATATCCCTCGCGGGGACTTTTATATAGGCCGTATTTAAAAAGTTAACTTTAATTGGGGTTTTCTGTGTGTGCAATGTAAAAAATATTTGTGTACCGGTATTTTGAAATTAGTGCTGTCTAGACAGGTTGGGCCTTGTTCTAGAATCTAGGTCTCGGTGTCAATGCGTGCGGCACAATCATGAAGTGTTATGTCTAGTAGTAGATTGTCTAGGCATTGGTTACATAGGGTTAGGCTAGATCTAGGCCTTTTTCCTTCGGTTCTTGTACACTGCTTTTATTATTGCGCGTACTATTTTGTTGATGCTCTAAGCCTGTATAATTTACACTGCCGTGATATTTTGAAACAATGAGTCGATATCAAAATTTTATTGAAGTCTACCGATCAGCCGAGTGTTTTTTTTTTATCGATATTTAAAGAAAAAGGCTTATGAAAACACTTTCAAACTTTGTAAAGAATTCGATCATTGTGTTAGCAAGAACGAAATTACTAAGACGATTAACATCAGTGCTGCATTTGGCAGAGAAATGAAACAAAAAGAATATATATCGAAACTGTCAGGTCCAGGATTGATCATGGAGGCCCCTAAACCGTTATTGCTATTCATTTTGCCATGATGCTTGTACCAAAACTGACTTGTGTTGTCTTACTATCACATCACGGTTGATTGTTTAGCAATCAATTGTAATGCCGGTTCCAGCAAATGCCGAAAAGTTGTCTCATCTATCCTAATGAAATTATTAAAATCTTACGGGTATGCCTTAATCTCTTCCGAAAGATTTACATGCGATAATGCATATCTCTTAAAAACTAAAATCCATTTTTTCCAACACTTCCTTTTTCTTTTCTATCAACCATTTACCGCTACACAATAGCTTGATCAATCTGGAATTTCCGTTGACCTTGTAAGCTTAGCATGCGGAGGTTTTTGAGCGTGGTTGGACTCATGCTTTGTAAAAATAACGTTTTCTTTCACATACGATTCGCTACCCGTGTATCAAGAAATGCTATCAAACACGTTTGAACGTATAATCGAGCCTTTAGACGTAACTTTTGTCTTAATGGTGTTTGAATGGTACAGTCGGACCCGCGAAAACGGGAAAAATCCCAGGGAACAGAATTTTTTCTATCTAAAGTCATCGTGAAATCGGGAAATTTTACCCGCCTAATCGGGAAAAAAATCCGTAAATGACTGTCAATATCAAGTGTTGACGGCATGTTATTTGCGGTCTAGATATAGGGAAAGCGCATAACTCAGGCGTTAAGAATGAATTAGCACACAGGTAGCCTAATCGATAAATGTATGCTCTGTGCTTAGGCGACGTTTAGCAAGATGCTTCGGAGGGGCGTTGAGAAGTCTAACTGCCACGCGATGGTCTCACGGGTCAGTTAATTCCAGGTAGACATTGGTCAAGCTGTGTTAGATCTAATGGGTAATCTGGCAGATGGTAGACACGCGCCAGACATGGTGCAAACAAAGTGGGTTTTTAAGAAAGAGCACTATTTTCTGTGTTTGTTTTGTAAAGTTGTGAAATGTTGACCTCTGCGTGTAAGTAGACTCAGTGAAAGTGTATAATATTGTGGCTAAAAATCTAGAGCTTTTATTCATCCCTCTCTCTGACTATCTTTTCCTTCCCTCTCTCTCTTACTCTGTCTATCTCTCTCTCTGCCTGAGTTTTACATTTATTTCCGAGAGAGGTCCAATTTTTAGTAAAAAATGCAAAGACCTGGAAAATCGGGAAAACCTGGATAATCGGGAAAAGATGTCTTCTCCCAAAATTTCCCGATTAAGCAGGTCCGACTGTATTTTGAATGGCAATTAAACCTAGATTGAGACTTTCGCCTTTCTCTAAAGGTCTAATTACTTTTAACAGACCTGGTATGCCTGTTAAAAGTAGATGTCTAGGAGCCATGGTGCTTGTCTTCATTCAACCCAGATCTTGGAAGCTGGAGTACTACAAGACATATGATACAGTAAAGTAGAGATCTATAGACTATATCGTGATGAAATAGGCCTATTAGTTATCTTAAATCATATTGAGAGTATTTTTGGTGGCTCCTTTCCCTTTTATTAAGTAAGGTTATATATTCGCGGACCGAATCTTTGGAGAGGTCCTAATCTTTGAAAATTCCTCTAGATCTAGATAATTATGTAGATCTTCAGATCTTGATTTTTCTGAATCAACTGTTTGTTTACTGGCTGCTGTTATTCGTCATACGATAACAAATAACATATTCGTTGAAAACTGTTATTCGTCATACTATGAGAGATAACTCTGAAGTTATTCGTCATAGCCTCGACTGAAAGGACTCTTTACTTTAGTCTATAAAACCAGCTTTGAGACCTATCGATTGGGTTACTGCCTTACTGATTAGCCTAGGCTAGTAGTAGTAGTAGTACTGGAACTGGAAGTTTTCCATTCATAAACTCGATGAAAATGAAAATTAAAGTGTTCTCCCCCCTCTCCAGATCTACTTCTTTCTCTCGGTTTATTTTCCCTGTAGGCCTATTGTGGTTACATA
>BMAT01006423.1:115123-125950 GCA_019649035.1 Elysia marginata
ATGTGGGCCATAGTAGACTATTCTAATCTGATAGGTTTAATCTAAATCCGGATTAGATCTCTACCAGTATTACTGGAAAATGCAAAGTTCACTAGACCTAGCGTCATTAAACTTAAGCAGGATGCGGTTTGGGTTAGCTCTACAATCTAATAACAGAATAATCCAGACTAGATCTAGATCTATTGCGACCAGACAGCCTCGTTAGCATGAACAAGCAGGCAGCGTGCGCGTTCGGATTTGCTCTACAATCTAACTGCAGACTAATCTAGATCTATTGCGACCAGACAGCCTCGTTAGCATGATAAAGCAGGCAGCGTCCGCGTTCGCATTAGCTCTACAATCTAACTGCAGACTAATCTAGACTAGATCTAGATTTAGATCTATCGCGACCAGACAGCCTCGTTAGCATGAACAAGCAGGCAGCGTTTTCGCGGTACACCGGTCGAATTGCAGTGATATATTATGTATCGTTAGCTAACTATTAATAGATCACTGTCGGATTGTTATGAAACTAAGCAGACAATCATACGACATACCGATCTTTCACGTGGTTTTGTTTATATTGCGCGGTTCATAGAAGCCGAGATATAAGTTTGTAAAGTTAAAGTCCGTTGTTCCGTTTCCTATGGTCCGTTCACGCCTAGATCTAGGATACGTTATAAATATGTATGTACTATGTTAACCGATGTGGTAGTTTATAAATAGTGGCATTTTAAACACAAGAAAAATCATGCTGAACGGTGAAATGCGATCAGCAAATCCCGACTCTAAGTCTAGGGAATCGGCGCCCCCGAGTTGAGTTCCCCCCACTCGAGCAGGTAGGTGAAGGACGCGCCGGTTATGAGATCGAGGTGTGCTGAAGTGATACCGCCCGTTCATTGGTCACATTAGAGGATGTTGACTTGAACTCTCGCGAGTTCAGGTGTCAAGTTAGTCCGATGGTATATTCCGGTACGGGTAAGCCTAATGAACTGAGGTAAACGCCACCCTTCATCACTAGGCTATATCTATGTCTCTCTGCCTACCGATCGATGAGGCAACTGCCGCCGCCGTGTATCCGTGGCCGGCAGGGACAATTTTTTGGTCACGGGTTACAGAAATATATCGGTAGATCAGACCACGGACACATGGAGAATCTCATGAAAAATCTGCAGATCGGACCACGGAGCCACGGAAAATCTCACGATCCACAGGTTTTCCATGGATCCACAGATAAGTGGCAGCCCTGTTTTAACTAACTTTTTTTTTTAAAAGATGCTAGATACCAGTTTAAAAGATATAGTCTCTTATTGACTTTTCTGTTTCGCCACAAGAACACTCACAGTTATGCTAAAAGGTTGGTGTGAATGTAACAAATAGTACATCAAATTTTAAATTCATTACATAAACAGTTATGAAATACAAAATATGTATGGCATGTTCTCTTTTACCTTCCATACTCAACTGCAAAGCCCTTTGCAGTGCTGTATCATCATTGTCAATAAGCTCTTTACTGACTCTCAAGGTTTCTTGTAGGATACCGTCATCGTCCTCAGCGTCTGCTCCGNTCGTGTGTAGTTTTGTTTGTGAGAAGGCTTGGCTTCACTGTTTGAGATGCTGGCATTAGTCTCAGCAGATGCTCTGCTTCACACTCGGGAAGCTGTCCAGTAACAATAAATATAGAATAACCTGTTGAGAAAGTTGGTTTAGAGAGTTAAACTCTGCCACACGAGTGAATCAATATTGACCATGTCAAAGACATAAAGGGAGCTCTTTCTCTGCAACTCCTTTGATGGCTAAAACTTTAAAGATTGAAAGAACAATTGCAGAGACGCATCATCTTCCCCTTCCCCTCTCCTCCCACTCTCAGACTCCTCGTTCATTTTATAGAGCTACTACAATGCTAGGTCCTGTGCTAATGCTTGTGCTACCCACCCTCACAAACCCTTAGCTATTTGGTCAACCATCCTTGTCTTGTGCTGCATCCATCACTTTGCCCACCTTGATTTAGGAGGCCACGCCAGCTCTCTTGCACTGGCCCTACCCCACTTCCAACTACTGTTGAGATACGCTCACACAAACTTATCCATACTTTACCTACAACTACAAGTATGTGCTGACATCTGTATCGCAATATAAAGGCCTAGAATAACTAGCTTGCAAATGTTTAAATGTAAAAGTTTCACCATTGCTTAAGTCCAGGAATAGGCTTACTTCCCTTGTTGAACCCATGGTTGGTTAGACTTACATCCAAATTTTTTTTAAAAGCCAAAGAGGAAAATAAAACAGGACTTAATGTAATCTCTCATTGAGCCTGAGGTCTTGGGTCCAAGCTCGTTGAATTCAGGGTTCACTATATAAATTATTTTTAAATGAACAATGTAAAAAATATTAATTCAGGAGAATGGTTCCCTTCTATTTTCATTTAAAAAAAAACACAAAACGACCACTTAAATTCATATCAATCAAAATGCTCTCAGTGAAGCTATTAATACACAAACTGTTATGAATGAATACATCCAAAAATAATGGGATTGGCAAATGAACATGATTTGTAATTGTTGCAATCCATAATAGTTTTATAATATGTACTTTAATTGTACTAGGGTAAAGAATTTTCATTGAAATCTATACCAAGATTTCACAAGATAAGGTAGTTGGTTTTAAAAAAATTAGGCTACAAAAGTAACTAATACAGAGTGATTAGTTCTACCTTCTTGTTGCAATTGCGTCAGAAAGAGAGCCAAGTAGGTATCTGATATCAACTCCGGGCCAGTAAGCAAGCTGTTCAAATTGAACCACTGCAGGCCAAGTTTGCGTATACAAAACCAATGCTGATGGTAATTGCAAATGAAGGCTGACATTTGCCTGTGGAACAAAATAGATGTAGTGTTTCATAACAAATAAGTATCAAGCTTTCTGATATTAATGGAAAATTCCTTACTAATAACGTAAAACTTTCTTGATCTTTTCACCTGCCAAAGAAATAAATTTAAAAACCCTCAAACTCTTTTAGTCCATGCTTATTAACACCTAAGTGACCAGAGCTGCAGCTCGATCCTCTCCCCCAGGACCGGAGCTACAGCTCAAGAAACTGCTCAATTCTCCCCCCTAAGTCCAGAGCTGTAGCTAAAATTTTCCTTAACCTGTAGATGTTAGCAAACACTGGTTTTATTGTTCTAAAAAGTTTAAAATACTATGCAATGGAATTAGAAATGTACTAAGATGAATAATGCTTACTTGCAATGACTTTTGACAGTAAATTTTGAGAATCTTTTGTGTGTTTTGGACTAATTTTGGCTGTTCTTGAGTAAACATAAACAATCATGTACATCTGAGACCATCACAGCCTCAAAATCAACACAAAAAAGAAGTAAAACATTACAAAAATCCACAATCAATGTGAAACTAACCTCATAAAGTGCTAAAATCCACTTGAAAACACTCCATAAAATATATCCAAAATATGTAAATACTCTAGAACTTGAGAGAATTATAACAATAAGACCACCTCTATTTGCTCAATTTCTAGATCTAGATTAGATCTAAATTGTATTTTTGGCAAATTTTCATCAAATTTTAGCCCACAACCATCTTGCATGTTGAAAACAAAAATTCTAAGTTCACAACAACGGAAGTTCTTTTACTTGGACTGGATTTTAATCAAACATGGATTGGAAAAACAAATGAAATAACCTTAACATATTTATACGTCTCCGATCCCTCTCAGCATAGTAAACTGTAACAAATATATATATATATATATATATATACGTCTCCCGTCCTCTCTGCATTGGAAATTGCCAAGCATATATGCATCCCCTGTCACTTAAGTGTTGAGGCATCCAAATTTTTTATGCCACAACACCTGCTAAGTTGAGAAGTACAGGCAAAACATACTTGACAGGCACCTGCCAACTGATATTGATAAATAGAGACATTGACGTACCTAATATCAGCTCTGCCAAGCTAGTCAGTCAAACTTTTCACGCCTTATTAAATGGACAACTTACATGAAAGTTTAAAAATTTGTCCGAACAAGGTAAGACTGTTACAGAATCCTTGTTGTTTTGGCTAAAAACATGAACTGTCTCTTTCTTTTTTTTTCTTTTCTTCCATCAATCATTCCTTTATAATAGGCCAACAGCAGTTCAAATCTTGAAACAGTAAAATTAGGGAGGAAAAGGTTCTTCTCTCTATTCTTACTCTTCCTCTATAACCCAGAAAGTTAAAGATTTCTTGCCCCTGCTGTTCTATTAGAGTTCAACGGGCTGCGAGGAGATGAAGCCAAGCGAAGTGAATGGAGCAGTATGTTTTTTTTTATTTGGCGTCTAAACAAAATACCTGTATTAAAGGGGGAGGGGGTGGTAGGGTGGAAGTTTGGTGTGCTAAAGTTACGAGAATCGGATAGCTTCTTGGTGAATGACAAAATCCAATCTGTTCAACTTCTGAAACAACATGCATATAATAAATCAGGTTTTGAAAATGCCTTACCAATTACATTGAGTCTATAACTTATATGTTTGTTAGACTTAGAACATATAATTCAACCATAAGCTAGAAACATCCATTACTCGCTAAACCAAGCTCTGTTTGCAATTAAATCTGTCCTATTTAGGTCATAAGGGCTGTTATTGGTTTTTTTTTATTTAACTAAACAATTTGAGTTTTACAAGAAGTGGTTTAACTCCTTGAGCTCCAGCTAGTTTATCTGTCCTTATCAATAAAAAATATAAATGAAATATTTAGTTCTTCAAAGTTGTTTTTTTTTGCAAGGGAAATACATGTATCTGATAGAACATACGTTAGAGTAGAACATGTCTATAGCAGGATTTTTTGTTCCTAAAGAAAAATCCAGCTGAAGGCATGTTCCTACTAATACCAATGTAAATGGGAGTTCTCAAATAAAAAAAAACAACAAAAAAACAACTCTGCTATGATGACACTCTCATCTTGGCATGTAACAAGACTCTCCTCGCCCCTTTCCTCTATTCTTCCTCCACAAACACCATTCACATTATTTTACTGAAAGTATAAGCTTAGAAATAGATACCTGCAAAGCAGACATCCTCACGCTCTACGAATGATACAGTTCCTCATCTTATTGCACTGGACAATGCCGCATTCAGTACCCCTCTCCCTTCCCCTAATGCAATGCACACTGACTTGTGAACTAGACAAAGCCTCACACAAACCTTGCACTGGCTTGCTGTGTAACCAGATGCCAAGCGCACGGTGAGCGGTAAGTATTATGTTGGCTTGCCCGTTGTGTTTACGGAAAAGTTACTTACATTCTTACTCTAATTGCTCTAAAGCTCGCTCTATTCCTCCTGTTGTATCGATGTGCAGGCCTGTTCTTGTCCCGTTATACCCATGCACAGGAAATAGACTTTATATAGAGAAAAAATAGGGACTCATCAGAGGCCCCGCTGCGGGGATGATCCCACTGTAACAAGTGCCACTATAGTTGAGCTCTGCAGTATTAATAAGTATCAAATGATTTTGTCTCTTAAGGCTTAAAAACTTGTATTGCCTCCCCCACCCTAAAAAAAAAAGTTTAAAAAAAACCAACACTCAAGGGATTAAGGACCAGAGCAGCAGAAAAGGGCATTTTTTCAAAACTGTCTAAAATGTGCATTTCAAAATATTGTTTGGGGTACAACAGCATAGACAAAACCCATTTTGCCTTATGCAGCTTTATGGTTGCCATCGGAACGGTGTTTTGGCAGCCATATCGGATAAAATTATTTAACTTTAGATCTTTATAGCTCATCAATTTACATTCTATGTTACGAGAGAAAGAGTTGTGTGTCTCCCGTTGTGGTAGTATGTTTGAGTTGTTTTGATGAGGTTGGCTGTTCTGCAAGTTTCAATCGTGAGTTTTGACTTGAGCAATTGTGAGTGAACGTTTTTTGTGTTTTCTTGGTGAAGTGAAAGTTTTATGTGAGTGCAGTTTGTCTATCAGCTTGGGCTGGTCGGTTGTATTTCCCCGTAAAACTTAAAATTGATGTTCAGGTTCGTTGTGAATGGTAAAGCAATCCCGAGTATAACAATCTTTATTTCTAAAGCCAATTATAGGCCATTGTGAATTTTCACAAAGGTTTAGATCTACTGTTGTATTTAACTATTACTTTACCGCCAGCGCCAAGAGTCACACTCGCCCAGGGACTAGACCAGAGTATTAAGTATTATTTGTGTATTATGCTATACACTTGAGTTGGTGATTTATTATGATATTGTAGAAGGGCTTTGCGCCAGTGTGCGTTATACTTTACTAATTAACTGCCAGCCTCTGTGGCCATTATGTAAATATATGTGTGACTGGGAACTGCCGTATTTGTAGTTGCTTCTTTTTAAAGACTTGTGTTGTGGGTCGAATCGGCCTCTTGAATAATTGCAGTGCAGACAGGTTAACACTGAGTTTAACTTTATAACATTACAACTCATAACATTCTACAATTTGCACTCAAATATACTCACAAGCCATTTCTTTCTAAAAAAAGATTTGTATGAATATAACTTCGCAAAATATTGAAAAAAGCCTTGGATAAGTCAAAATCAACATTCTGGCAACCTATGTGCAAAGTTTCAAACTTGTAGCATGACTAACTTTTTAATGAAAAAAAAAAGACATTGTGAGAAAAAACACAAAACAAAATTAAATAAAAGGGTTAAAAGAAACACTGGGGTGTTACATAATGCAGATGTGTATATATTTTATAGCCTTTCAACACAGTCCGTATCATGTTAAAAATTATTCTAAAGAAATAGTTATAAGAGTCTGTGGAACACAAAAAAAACAGAGCCATTGCCTTGACAAAAAAATAAAGTTTCATATTTTGAACAAATCTGAATTTTGACCAAGTGACCCCTATGCCCCTTATATCGCCCATACAGAGGAGTGCCGCACTTGCCCCTAAGGTAAAACAAATAAAAAATTAATATAATTTTACGATCTTTATTGTGAAACTTAATTCTAGCCTTACGTTGGGTTCTCTCTTGCATGCACAGCTGTCGGGTTTTGACTGTTGTACAGCATCATGTCAAGTCCCCATACAGAGAGAGCTTCACTGATTACTTGCACAGAAAAGAACCCACTGTCATCAAAATTACTCGATGGTTCCTGGGAAAAAAACGTTTAAAAAAGAAGTTTTTGAAAATCAATATGACTATTGTATGTGCGATTTGAATAACATATACATCTATATCATTAATGAATTAAGTAACATTAAAATGAGCTTAAGATAACAACAAAAAACACAATATCAATCAAACAGGTAATCTATCATGAACATGATGTCAATAAAGTTCATTTGAGGTTGTGAATATGGATAATAATGCACACATATATTCAAGGGTGTTAAATCGTTCTCTGCAAAACATGGCTTTCTTGGATGCACAATGAATGTTTTATAGGAAACCTTATTTGAGCTAAATTTTAACATACAATCAAGGGATTCAATAAAATAGCCAACTCCCTCCCTTCTTCATTGCCTCACCTATTTATTATTTGATCGCTTCACCATGCATACTGTTACAGTACTGTGTGTATTTTCTAATATAAGCGCTTTGAGCTTATGAGGAAAAACCAGAGAGCGCTTAGTAAATGGTTGCTATGAATTATGATTATTATTTTAATTTTTTAGAAAAATATTTATTTTTTTAATATAAGTATTAAGTATTAGAGGGAGAGAGAATTCCAGACACTATGTCACAGTCTATCCAAACCAAAAAAGGGGGAAAAAAGGGAGGGTGGGGGAACATTTCTTTGAAGCAGGCCAGCTTACTTTGCTGGGAAGGAAAATGAGTTGTGTCAATCAATATGTATACGTAATGAACAGTAAAGAAGATAAAGAGAAAAAAAATTTCAGCCTTTTTGGGTGTTTTAGCAGGCAAGCCAAATTCAGAGTTTCAAACACACACATTTGAAAATGCCTTATCAATTACATTGAGTCTATAACTTATAAGTTTATTAGACTTAGTACATGCAATTCAACCATAGGCTAGAAACAGCCATTACTCTCCTTTTTTAGGAGCGTAGTGGCGACATTGTTTAAGCTATGTTTCTCTAAGTGGCAAGGCGGTGGGTGCCGAAGCATCTATAAGTCAAAGGTTTGAATCATACTAAGGGCAGACATTTCGGGCATTCCACTAAAAAGCCTACTTCTCTCCACTGCTAATTTCATACCTTTATAATACTTCAAATATTTTGCTGTACACAACGTGACAATAATGCTAAGCCCTTCTATCTCGTTATATCCAGGGTTCACCGTGTTTAGACTGTTATTCTAATGATGCCAAGCAAATTTTTGGCATCATTAGAATAACATACCAGTGCACCAAAGGCAACTATTTGAATTTAGAAGCGCACTTTTAGCAATAAACAACACCGAGAACAAATGATAAAATTTCAGGTATGCCTCATATGAATAATAGGTCTAGTGATCCCCTTTCCTACTTTCCTCTGACCCATGCCTTGACAACTTCCTCTTCCTTTTGGTATATTTGTAGTAACAACAACTTGCTCTACTCCCCCACCCCACCCACCATACACACCATTTTTTGTGTTGCATCCATCGCTAGGACTACTTTGGTCCAGGTATAGTCCTCGCTACTGCTGGATCGTTGTTTGAAACGTGCTATAAATCGACAACATACTGAGATAGGATGCAGGTTATAGATCATTACTATACTTCAATACTAGGTCCTGTAACATAATAAAGTAACAATTACAACCGTTATCTCTCTCTCTTTGGCGCCAATGACAGTAAGCCACTGGTGGCACTGTGTAGGATTCTACAAGTGATGCTGGGACTGGGAGGGGGGGCGGAGTATTTCGAATCTACAACCTTGCAAAGACCGCCTACATCCTCCTCAGTACGCTAACTCTAGAAGAACACTAGAATTATATAGGTCATACAATCAGAATGGCTTGTATGATCTGTTCAAATCGTATGATATTTACAGATCATATGATCTATATAACTCATAAGAGCTAGAATCCTGAGTGGGATGAACTAGATCTATCTAGTACACAATCGGAGGCGTCATTCTTATTGCTTATTCCCCACAGTACTAGCATTGTACAAAATTTATTTTCCTAATCGTCTAGTTTGACTTCTCAGGAAGTAAGAGAGTTGTAAGTTTACGCAAAAGCATTTTTAATTACTGAATAAATTAATACAACAACCTTTTGCACAATGTTACTACTCACAGATAAACTGCAAGCTTATGAAAATCAGTTGCTTTCTCTCAAAGTAACATATTGTTGTTTTTTTTTCCTTATCATATCATAATCTTTTTTATTTACTTTTTTTAGAGGAGGGGGGGGGGGGTAAATATGATATAGGATGTAGATCAGCGTAGCAACACCCATACCCTCTGCGCACTGAGTCTTGCAAGACACCGATGATAAAAATCCTGACCCAGCTGTAGTCCTCAATAACTCGTCACTAACCCTAACCCTCTCCAACCTAACAATAAATAAGGCACACACAGACACATACTGGAACAAGTAAAAACATACTGTCCAAGCATCACAGCTTAGACAAAAGTCTAGAACTAAATAGAATAAGCTCGCAAGTGTTGAGATATTTTGATATTTTACTGGTGTACTGAAGCCCCAACGCTTGTTGCACCTGATGGTTGTGGAAACTTGGATCAGAGAGGGAAATAAAAAGGACTTCACCTGTCCATTGAGCCTGAGGTCTTGTTTGGTTGGAGCTTGTTAAATTTGAGGTATACTGTATGAACTATTCTAAAATAAAGACTTCTAAAGATACATTTAGAACAGGTGAATTTATGTTAGTTATGTGAACACGTCAGAATCAGAGTAATTAAGTAAATTAAAAGATAAAATTTAACAAATTGCAAGGAATACAAATCACCTCAATGAAACGCTGATATTCATTTGTTCCTACACCACCTTCAGCCATTCTTTCCCTTTCTCTGTCATCCAGCCGCCTTCCTATTTGAGCCAGGTCTACAGCACTGAAATACTGATTCTGCAGCAGGGCATTGAGGCAATGCTGTGCACAAAGTGATCCTTCTTGCTGGATAAATAACAGATATGAATGATTAAAATAAGATTGAAGTTAACTACTTCCCAATCAAAGACTTCAAAGCAAATTATAGAAATAACTGATATATGTATATGTTATTGTTAAGTTTTGCAAGCACAGTGATTTAATGATAAAGTAAAATAAACAATCATAATTGTAAAAGTGAACACAAAGCATTATTGCTGCTGCAATCTCTATATAAGCATGTGATGGAACCTGAGCAGACGTTGAAACCTGAGAAAACTCAGCTAATTATGATTATTAGATGATGAAACCAGAAGTAAAAAATTAATTTATAAACCATAGCTCAATAGTCATAAATTTTTCATGTTTCTTGTTACCTTTAGACTCTAAAAATACAGTAGTATCTGGTTAAACGCACGTCAGATAAATGCACGCTACGGTTTAACTAACGCCCAATCGCTATGACCGATTTTTTTCTATATGATCGGTATACTCTAAACAAACGCAACATCGTCTAAATGCACGCTATGAATCATGAAATCGGTAAAAATTAGTGAATCAGGCAACCACTAAGACACGCGGAAAAAGCCAGAATCACTGAGCAGAGAACTCTCATCTTCCTTAGTTGTCACCACTACCATGCTACATTTGCACCTTTTGGGTTGGGAAGGCTTGGAGGGTAAAAGGTGGACAAAGGCCTGTCGCATGGGGATGATTTGTGCAGACCTTAGAGCACAATAAGCGATATCATGATGCATCATGCACTTTAACCATTACGCTCTGACAGGTAATGTAAACTGTTGTAGGCTAGCCTGTAATAGCT
>BMAT01006432.1:22690-39992 GCA_019649035.1 Elysia marginata
CGTCTCTGATATAACCTTGTAGTTAAAAAGAGACGTTAAAATTCAAAGCAACAACAACAATGACAGGGGCTTCATTCTGTTTTTCGATCAACCGGTCAGCCAACTAACAAAGAGCAATATCAGTCACCTGATTTGTCAATAAGTATTTAATCGTTTTGTGTCTATCAGTCGGTTGACCAACAAACCGATTATGGAATTTATTAATCATTCAATAATCAAGCACCTATTCAAAGTTTCAATGAATCAATGATTTACTGATAAACCAATCGTGACAATACAACTAATAGTATGTTACCCTGAGAGTGTGGAGTCGCAAGTAAGGGATTGCTCTGACCACAGCCTTACAACCCTCCTCTCCCACACGATTCGCACCTAAGTCAAGTTCTTGTAGTGTATCATTGAACCTGGAGATAGATGGTAGACATGAAATTAAAATCACTTCGTGGTGCATTGCTATCAAAATGGGAAAGGATTGTGTGGCATTCCAGTGAGCAAATTAAACTTTCCAAACTTTCTACAGGATTGTGGGAAAATTTTCTCACATCGCTTTGAAAGCATAAGGCGTAAAAAATTTCCTTGCATTCCGGTTCTGGGTCAGCCAATTCAACTTGTTCCACGTCTTCTCATTGTCTGTTGCTCTGCGCCAGGTACCGCGTGGTCTTTCTCTGCTTCTAAGGGTTTTATGTTAGAGAAATCAAGAGGTGTTGGATTTAACCCATTCTATGCAAGTGTTTAAGTCGTCTCCTGGTCCTCTATCTTATTTCTTTAGCTGTTTCCTTGTTGGTAACGTTATGGACTCATCGAATGCTCAATTCCTAAGACATATTACCTCAAGCCTCTAATCATAGTAATATAATGTCATATTTCGGATTATTATGTTCTCCATGACTCTGTGGCATACATGAGTACAGAGAAAAAACCTGATATGTAGAGGGTTTTTTTTGTCTCCCCTATCTATTTTAATTTTCCAGACAGTGTTTTAGTGCTAAAAAGCTGAGAAGGCCATTCCACGTCTACATTGCAATTTCACTGTTTATATAGCCGTATTCGTTTCGGTAGCTGCCAAGATACTTGAACTCAGTTACCTTTTCTGGTGCCTTATCCTTGATGACAAAATTAGTTTTGTACTTGACTTTGAATTAATATTTTTGGTCTTTGAGTTGCAATGGCTAACCTTTAGTTCAACTGTCATTGTATCGTCTTTGACCTGAGTTGTCTTGCTTCCAAGTCCTTAAGTTAGTGTGAAAGATGAGCAATATCGTCAGCAAAAGCTATATTCTCAAGATGGATAAAAGCTATTCATGGGATTCCTCTTGGTCTGTGATTTCTTCATGACCCAGTCGATCGCTAATGTGGAAGAAGACTTGATATAAAGTGCAGCCTTGTTCGATGCTTGACTTTACCGAACATTCCTCACTATGTTGCCCGTCATGCCTCACGTTGTCTGCTTACATGCAAGAGACAATGTTGATAATCTACTACAGAATTTCTTTCGATGCCAACAATTTTGTACAAAACATGATTATGGACATTTTCAAAAACTTTCTTAAAAACCGATAAATTTGATGTAAACAGTAAACAGGTGCTATCCAATCCGGCGATTGTTCGTGTATGGTGCGCAGCACAAATAGCTGGTCGGTGCTTGATCTCTTTAATTCTAAATCCATCGTCATCTTCTCAAATGTTATATATATGGTAGGGTAGAAGAGGGCGAAATCAAATATTTTTATTTAACCAAAAAGCATTTATCCAACCGACCAGTCAATCAATCATCAATTTATAGATACATCAACTAAACTACCGAGAAAATCATTTTACATTGATTGATTGAATGTGTACTGTCTTATAATAGAAACTTGCAACTATTGAATTGTTTACATGCGAGTTTCTGCCAAAAGTCACAAAGAGGGCTTTTTTTCGCGTGCAGCTCAAAACAGTTTTTTATTGACTCCAAAAGAAAATGTAATGGTAACACCAAATCGAGACCTAGATAGCTATAGCAATCTGTTCTGTATCTTAGAACCCGCCCTTTGTTTTTGCAGCGACTTTCAATTCCGTGTTGGCTAACATTAATAATGTCTGACGGAAACTGATGTTTTGCTACCGCAATCGGCTTGAATAAGTTTTCACGGTCAAATAAGCTAAAGACTTCACACCTCTTTACTTCTCATGACCGGATAAAGCAAAACCGATTTAGGAACTTCTGTAGCGGGTTAATTACACAGAGTTGTAGTCATATGTTCTGCATTTAATTAAAATGTCGACCTTATTAAATTTATAAATATTAATTCCGCACGCAAAATAAGGTTTAAGTAGGGTTTTAAAATGTCGTTTCATGAATCAGTCATAACATTTTGAAGCTCTCGGTTGTCTCGCATCCAAAGAAAAGATACTGACAGTGTAGACTTTAGCTCCATCACAACAAGATCAAAGACGTGCATTCCATATCGACTAAAATGTCTTATCTTATTTTTCTAAATAGGACATAACAAGCCATACCGTAAGGAACCAATCAGAGCACGACATCCCTCATCGTGACTTCCGTTCATTCGCAACCTCAGTGAGAGCAACTGATCATTTCCCTGGTTGAAAAGATGCAAGCTTTGGTAATACAGCACAAACAAATCAAGACGTGACTTTGGCTTTCGAAAGAACACTAAAATTTTAAACCACTTATGTTTGCTAACGAATGATTTCAAGCGCCTTGATACCGTTTGAAGGAGAGGCGCTATTGAATATTATTATTTATACTATAATTAATACTTCTATTTAATATTTTTGTTTTTCCTGTTTTTCTCCTTATTAAAGGACGAAGTGTATGGTCGACTTCGACGTTATCGTAAAAAAAAACCAACAAAGATTCGGTATTGGAGGTGTTGATGACGATGGAAATCAACATACTAATAATGATATTTTCTGGCATGCTACATGTGTATTTTGTTTTGATAGATAACTTTGACCTAAAAATACCTTTAATCCTTTCGACAAGCCAGTGGCTCCTTTCTTGCCTATGTTGTTCCAACTCATATCCAGGCATTCTAGACCAGTGTTGTTTGCTGTGGCATGGAGATTTTTACAACAGTAAGTATAAACTAACGCCATCGACTAAGTCTGTTAATTTAACAAGCAACTTTCCCTCTCCTAACCTGTACTTTCTTCTCTATTTGAATGTAAACTAAGGCTTCTATGGATTATCAGCGATGGCAACAATCTTGTCGAAGATGATGAAAACTTTGAGTGAATGAATAATAATTAAGATGATGATAGTGAAATAGAATGAGGACGGGTATGTTGATAAATATAAAGATGGTGAGACTAGGCAAAGAAGCAGCTGAAACTTTAAACAAGTAAATGGAAGATGATGATGATGATGATGATAATGATGATGATGGTGGTGGTGGTGGTGGTGGTGGTGATGATACTGAAATATTGATCATATATCTCGAAGCAAAGAAAACCAAATTAAAAAGTTCCAGCTATACTAATCTTAAAAATCCGTTCTGGCTTTTAAAAAGAGACCTTACATATTAACAATATATATTTAGCAAAACCCACATTACATCTCAAAACTTCTTGCTGTAATTCGGTCTAAACAGAATTTACCTAAAGCTTTTCCAATGAGGCATGCCCCTTCATCGTGGATACTGTTGTTTGAGATGTTTAGCTCCCGAAGAGTCGCATTGTTCTACTCAAAGCAAATGATAAATAAAATAAATCAACAAGTATGAGGAACATCACAATAATAACTACCTTTTTAAAAAGTAACAGGGAAGAAAGATTTGATCCATTATAAAATATATACCCTAACAGATACTTTAAGACATTGTTAGGTGCAGTGAAGCTACTGTTTCTTAGTACTTGGCAAAATAACAAAAAAAAAAGTAGAATGGAAACGGCCAATTTATTGCAATGTTTAGCGCTAGAAAACAATCTGATAAACCTCAGAATGATATTTTCTTAACTTCAATTCATATTCATTAATCATGATAACAAAAACAGTTTTAACGGATATCACGTATTTCGTTGATTACGGCTTCAAAATTCCGAGCAAAAAAAAAGAACAACTCTTTCGAACTTAAAATAGCCTCCATCCAGTTCCATCCTATCAAACAAGAAAAAAGATTGCTACCAATTTCCTGTGCGAAGGGGAATAAACTCGCTTTTTAGAACAACAACAACTACTACTACTACTATTACTACTAGCAGTAAGAGCACTACTACTACTACTACTGCTCTTACTGCTACTACTACTACTACTACTACTACTACTACTACTACTACTACTACTACTACTACTACTACTACTACTACTACTACTACCTATACTACTACTAATTCTACTTTTACTACTGCAGCTCCTCCTCCTACTACTACTACTTCAAAAAGTGATTGAAATATTATAAAGGTATGAATTTAGCAGTGGAGACAAGTAGGCCTAGGCTTTTTTGTGGAAATGCCCGAAATGTCTGCCTTTAGTATGACCAGAACCTTCGACTTATAGATGCTTCGGCACCAACCGCCTTGCCACTTAAAGAAACACAGCTTATACCACTAATTATTCTACTACAAATATTACAGCATTTAGAATAATAATACAAAATCGATATTAATTTTTCCACAAATAAGATGAAAGAACAGATTTATACCAAGAATCGAATACAAGAAAATACAAGCACATGAACCAGTAAAATCTTATTCTTTGCCCAATCAAATCTTGTCTTAGCGAAACCTACGTTGATGGCTATGGCACAGTAGCGGGCACCTCGCTCTCCAAACTTGTTACCTGGGCAGGCAAGAGTAACAATGTGAAATAAGCGGAGAATGTAAACACAAAAACAAAACAAAAAACATGACCGGGAAACAAAAGATTAGGTAGGACTTGCTCCTTAACAGTACTTATTTATATAAATTGCTTGGAGCAAAGAGCCTGAGTTTCTGTAAAGGAATTGGTGACACAAGAACCCTTCTCTCTCTGTCTCTCTCTCTCTCTGTCTCCCTATCCCCTCTTTCTATCTCTCTCTCTCTTTCTCTCTATCCTCTCTCTCTCTATCACTCTCTCTCTTTCTCTCTCTCTCTCTCGATGTCTCTGTTTCAGTCCATTTGTATTTCAAAAACTGCACTCTTGTAATAAGCTGAAAGTTTTCACTTTGATTTTATGTGGTCGAGACAGTTTTAAACTATAAAGTCTCTCTCTCACTCTCTTTCTATTCACTAAACCCCAAGAACACTATCAACATTTAACCTATACTGTAACAAGAAACAAATCAACCCCTGCATAGACACCACATTGATCTTTAAGTCCTTAAAAAATAGTTACTTGAGTCTGAAACACGGATCGCTTGAAGCTTTTTTTCTTCTATTCAACACGACTAATTTTCAAATTAAAGACATCTCAATACAGAACTTGATAGGGAAAATTTCCAAATTTAAACCGAAACTTCCTTTTATAGAGAATAATAAATCCTGTTTTTATACGAAATACAATAAGGTCAAGCTATTTTTCACTTGAATTAAATGCTGTAAGTGATAAAAATTGTCTAGCAACCAGTGCGAGTGAGTTTGATGCCGCGATGTTTGTATTACAAGGCGGCGAAATTTTCAACAGTGCATTTTATGTGCTTTCAAATGTTAGAAGGACATGAACTTATAAAATTTCGTTGAAACTTCTTTTGATTTCAAATACACAAGAAAACGATGACTAAATCTACCGGTACTTGTAATGTTGTAAAAAGCGTTTTCCAAATAATGACAGGTCATCTCTATCTACATCAAGTTGTATTCATCGGCAATACCTAAAACAGGAATTTCTACCTAGTTATTGCATACATGTTTATAGACGAACTTGATATTCACTTTTCACGACCTTGGAAAATTGTTTTGATTAAGATCCATTCGGACATAGCTACCGTCGATATTGGATTTTAACCCTAAACACATTTACCCACATGAAAACTAACCCAGCCCTACTTTAAAGACAGCCAAGTAGCCCCAAATGTTGTTGAAGGAAACCATGAAAGTACAATTATAATCGGTGAAAATTTTAAAAAGTTATTTACCGGACATGTTGAGCTTCACAAGTCGCACGTTCTTGGTGAGTATAAACTTCATGAGGCGAGCACCGTACACGCCCACGTTATTATTTGCCAAGTTCTGAAAACGTTACGTAAAGGAAAAAAAAGAAAAAAATGTTTTCAATATTTTTCAATCACACATAATCAGTAGTTTTGATGTCTCCACCCCCCCACCCCCACTTCATCTGATTTTGATTAGCATATTAGATAAAATAAAATTCAATTGGAAAGTTGAATAATATAATAGGTTAAACAAGTTAAAAATCAAAGAAGGAACAAGAGGATGAGGGAGTGGACGAGGGCAACAAAAACAACAGCAACAATTACAGCAACAACAACAGCAACAGCAACACAAACAGCAAGAACCAGGTAATATGGTGATAGACAAATTCTCTCTCGAAGAGGATTTAACGCAACAGAAATCAATCAGACAAACATCTGTACAGTCACCCTATTGACAACGATTAGCTACCTTTGTTCAACTTGCCTCCATATTATGTTTGGACATAGTTCAAACAGAAAGTTATATAATCTCACTCAAACACGAGGGCGGCTACAAACTTCTGTTTCTCCACTTAAGCCCATTAGCTCTCTATTTCGTATTTTGATAAAGAAATGGATGTTTCACATTTCTATCGATTTCCACGCCGCGTTCGCCAATACATGTATCGATACTTTGGAAACTTCACTTTCCCACACAAGCCATTAACAACCGATACATGGCCTCTCTCTCATACTCCATCTTTCTCTCTCTCTATCTATCTATCTATCTATCTATCTCTGTCTCTCTCTGTCTGTCTGTCTCTCTGTTTTTCTGTTTCTCTGTCTCTCTCCCCCCTCTCTCTTTCTCTCTCTCTCTTTCGATCTCTCTGCCTCTATTTTTATCTCTCTCTCTGTCTCATTTTCACTCTTTTTTTATCTTTCTTCCTCTTTCTCCACCTTTTTGTCTAGCCTTTCTATTCACCCAATTATCTATCTATCTAACTCTACCAATTCGAAAATTCCATATTCGGAAACTTAGTTTATACAGAAATATACTTCCAAAGTACATTTGATTTCTTCCTCGCCACGAATGTTGCGAGGATTTCGGCACCCACCTGTTGCCAGTTTGAACCAAAAGAACAAGCACGATTTCATACATAATTAAGATGGTAAAGTGAGACGTCACTCGGTCTGCCTGAGCAGCTGCTGACCAATTTGTTTGCCTTGCGCCGCTACATGGCCTAAGATCTATGATATTAACATTAATTTCCAATGTTTCTGTAAACTATAGTATACCAAGTTATCAATATTGCCGGAGTCGATCAAAGGACGGTATCTTCTATATGGTTTGTACTGCACGCATTGCACTCTTTTTGTCCCTGGTAAAGATTTACATGCATTCAAGGATCGTTTCTTTTTCCGCACCAAAGCCTCTTGTATCTGTTTTCGGCAAATATTTAGTAAATTATAATTATAAAATCTGAATAACCGTACACGATTAGTCCAATTTCTGTTCTGAATAATACTGCTTTACATTTAAAAATTATTCCTTAATATCCTTACATTCAATATCATCCTCACCTCCTCAATTACCACCACCACCACCAACATCATCACCACAACCACCACCACCATCATCATCATCCTCATCATCATCATCATCATTATAATCATCATCATCATCATCATCATCATCATCATCATCATCATCGTCGTCGTCGTCACCACCACCAACATCACTATCAATATCATCAATTTCCCTCTTTATCCTCATCTAAACCAACACCATCTTCATCATCACCACCACCACCATCATCATTGATATAATAGAGCTTCTCTTAATTCTCTTAACTTCATTCTTCTACCAATATTACCGCTTCAGTAATGTAGGCATTTGATTTAAGCATCTCGGCAAAACAGAGCATTCCTGCAGGTCCCATATAATTGTCTTCTATATCTAGGCTTGACACGGATGGCTGATTCTGTAAATAAAAAAACCCAACTGCTTAAATAATAACTTTTATCATATACATGTAAAATAAAAGCTTTTTTTTCTTTTGTTCAGGAAATGAGTTAAGACTGCATTTATAAAAATAAAAAAAGATATTCATATAACAAAAGCAATTCCTTCAACTACATATTCTTAAATGCATAGACGTTAAAGATACTCAAACTAAAACAGCATTACAAGAAAGTTTACGTAAAAGTTCAATATGACGATATTTTTCTAAATAAGATAATATGCAACATAATTTCTTTTTTTTCCACATTTCTGAAAAAACTGTTTGGTTTCAACATTATTAATTTATTCTTCATTCTTCCACTATTTTGATTTTTTTTTCGTTCTTTTACAGTGTTGTTGCGTCTACACGAAATTCTGACAGGTGTACCATATTCGTCGAAATCTAAGCTTGGCGTAATTTCGAACCTGTATTTCATGGAACAAGGCAGCAGAGTCTCCATAGCCGAAGTATCGGTGACGCAGTTGCAAGTGCTCTTCCGTAGCGTGTCGCATGAAGAAAGAATTCGGGACCACCTTGTGTTTGCGACAAAGCTGTTTATATTCCGCAAAGGTACCGTCCTCTCGACATCTCTTGGCGCGCTCATCGGCCAGCAGTTCTAAACCTGGGTAAAAGTGACAAGAAATTGACGATCGACTCACCAATATAATACCCAACAAAAAGCCTTCTCAGCCAAACTTTGCTTTTTGTTTTGAAAGGGACTTATTATTGATGCTATGTGGACCGAAAAATCCAGTAGGGTTTTTTTACTTTACGGACAGATAATGGAAAAGCACCTAGCCCAAAATAATCCAGTGGGTTGTTGGAGCCATCTGAAAGATAGACACTACTATCCTTTTCATTAACTGGGTACCATTGCACACAATAGTTGAAATGTATTGTTTATAGTTTGTGAACTTTTTTTTTAATTCTTGAAAGACATGCAATAATAAATTAATGAAACACTGAAGCTGTTTATAAAAGAAAAAAAAATGAGTGTTCAATTACACGACCCATATGATCTGATATATTCTTGATGTTACATGGCTCCAATAACCGTGTCATAAAGGATGCATTTTCCCAAAACTTGTCACAGAGTACAGTGGTTGGCTGTGTGCCCTAGCCTTCGGCTCCGCAAACGAGTTCTGCTACCAGGACACGCGCCGTGAAAGCACCTGGATTTGCCTGCGGTCACCTGTCACCATCCACATTGCAATCAAGACGCAGGTTGCACCGAGGCAGGGCAGATGCCCTGAATTGCCAAGGCTCTAAATGAGGCTATTAATAGGAGTAGGAAAATCTCAATCAATTCACTAATTCTTTTTCTGCTTTATGTTGGAGTATTTTGTTCCTGTTTTGTATCAAATAACATTACAATCGTGTCAGGATTATGTTTTAAGACAATTTTTAAGAAAAAAAAATAGAATTTTTGTATCATAATTTTTTTTGCGCCGGCGGGACTCTCCACAGCAGAAATATTAGCCTCTGTTTGATATTGTGAACATTTTTCGCGACTGGCGGCCAGGACGCTGTCTCTGGAGCGGAAGTCCAGTCATGGGCGAGCTAATCTAGCCTAGACCCAGCCTCAGTACAAATAGACATACGAACTAAAACACTGCAATACATTGAGATTTTAGGTAACATTAACCTTGCTCTTGCGGGATAAACTCATGATTTAGGGACAAATCAAAAGGTTTGAGAGGAAGAGACAGACAGACATGAAACTGAAAGTGTGTGTGAGAGAAAAAGAGAGAAAGAGAGAGAGAGAGAGAGAAAGAGAGAGAGAGAGAGAGAAGGCATTGGGATAAAAATTCAAGACAGAATTAGACATGCAACAGGTAAGCCTACAGAAAGAAGAAGAAGACAAATTCAATATAGGTAAATAAAATACAATATAATTATTAGACGAAAATAAAGGAAAGGAACTTTTAAATTGGAACTGAGTCCATCCTTACATTTTTTTTACTTGAAGTCGTGGGCATTTAACTAGTCGATATGCAAAAATTGAAGGTAGCAAGAAGGCTTCTGGAAGGCATATGGTAGGCATGACCTAAGTGTAGCCATCGAAAGTTAAGCTCGTTTGTGATTTCAAAAAAGTATATTTACGCTACAGCCTCTGCTAGACTGAATACTTTTACGATTCAAGAGTCCTCGAAAGTGAAATTCGGGATAACGTTGTGGTGGTTTACTTTTTTGTCGTCTCAACCGATTATTGTGCCACCTGACACAGTAAAAAGTAAGTGTGTTTCACGTAAAATTTAAAAGCACCATTAACAGAGGTCAAGCTTACGTGATGTTTGGTGCGTTGCTGTTTTCTTCCATGTAAAATTGATTACAAACTATTGATCAGTTGTAAAAACTCTAGCCGTTTTACTCTATCTCCGCTTTCTATAAATGTTTCAGTGACAGTCACATTTAAAGCTTTTAGTTTAGGATATAATCAATACAAAAGACTCTTAACATGGGAACAATCAATAAATGGGCAGTGGGTTGAAATAGGCTTTTCTCTCCCATTTTGGACATATTCATTCAAATTCCATGGCTTTTTCTTTGTTTTCCTGTTTATTTTGTGTGTAATAACATTTTATGTTCGAACTGTTTTTCGTAAAAAGAAACTACATTTTTCAACTTAGAAGCGGAAAAGTTTGCCCAAAAAATCAACAAGTGCATGGGCACTGGAAATATGTTTCCAAGTAAATACAGAACCCCGCTTTGCGACTTAAAGAAACATAGCGTCATATACCAATGCATATACTGATATAGTCACTAAGCTCATTTAAAAGCAAAGTTGGCAGAGGTATTTGTTAAGAATGTGTATGGTAAAGAGAAACTATAGATATCAACAGGCTTTCAGAAAGCTAAAGTGTGTAACTTTTATTAATTGATACACCCCAAAAAAATAAAATCATTATCAACAACGTACTTAGAGACCGACAAAAAGTACTAAACCATGCCTCGGAACTTCGAATGAAATCTGGATAAGGGTGTTTAAGTTCGCACTTTTTCTGGCGATTGGGTCTACAGTTTGTTTCAACTGAATTCTTTAGTGTAGCGGAAATACAGAATCGCGGTTATTCTTATTACAAAGTTTACATTTAGACTTAATCAACTTAGTTTTTTTTTGCTTTAATTTATGCCAATTTAAAAAAAACGTAAACAAAATTGATTTTAATATCAGCTAGAACTGATAAATGTGAAGTCCTGATAAGCTATAAAAATATCAATTTTTCATCGGTCCTTACTTCCAATTAGGTTAAAAACTTTGTTCCCGAATTTATTACATTTGTTTATTTGTTTGAGTTAGTGAAGAGTTGATAAATCCATTCCGCTACGATCATGCGCATCTCAAGCATTATCTTAAACTTTGTCGTGCCTCAGCAGAGTCAAAGTGCAAAGACAAGGCCAAAAACCTTGGCGATAGTGCCGAAAACCAAAAGGAGACTTTAAAAAAATTGGCACAATGCATATAAGTATTATTTTGATCCATACCTCCTAACTTTTTGTATTAGTTAGAAAATTGCCAATTTCAAAACATTTTGTGTCCAAAGGGCCGGCCGTTTACTCAATAATGTTGCTTGATATGTTCTAAGCTATACGTAAAGTGGGAAGCGATAAATCAAAATGATACTTGTGCCCAAGTTTGTTTACATTTGGGCTAGATGGCCTGGTAGTGAGAACGTCCTGGTCAGACCAGATCCGACGGTTGTTTTTTCAGCCTTCGCTACAACAACGCCTATCTTTTCATTCGTAGTTATGCCTAGGCCGCTGTAGTACAGGGCAAACCCCCCACCATGAGTAGATGTCACAGTCTGACCGTCTGTCTCGACGCCGATGTGGTTGTACGCTTAGGATGTTCGGCCTTTTACACCAATACCTCATTTTGTGAATTTCTTGCAGTGAACCTATATCGCATCGTTCACAAAAAATTAAGGGCGGCCATATTTTTCCGATAAGCACCACCGCTCCCAACAATCAAGCAGCACTGATTTTAAAAAAATAGGAAAAAAGCTGACCAATCAAAACCGGAAAAGGATACCGGTTTTACACTTGGAATGTTCTCTCAAGCGATGATAAATAAATCGGTACCTAAATCCGGGTCGAGGTCTGTGTCGTAACCATCATCTCCTGGAGTCGGTTCCAGCACAGAGGGCAGAATCATCTTCTGTGACTTGATCAGATCCGGGAAGTAGTTGTGTAAGAGAAGCTTGAACGAGCCCTGGCCAAAGAAAAAACCGTTACTGGAAGAGTTAATGAATTTCGGTTGTAAGGGAGAAACAGAAATACAAAAAGAGAAAGAAAGAACGCGAGTGACGGACAGACGGTCAGACAGATTTCAAGGCCTATCAGTATAACACTATCATATAAGTTTTTTCTATCAAAGTTTCATTCCTTAAAGAAGCAAAAACTCTTGACCTTGAAGACTGTTGTGGATACAGTTTTCAAATAAACACTTTTTTTTTACTCTGGCTTGTTTAAAAAATCTTAAGGACAAGATATTTATTCGTACTAAATGATTATTGTATTGTGTCCTATATATGGAGTGTTGGAGGGGGTCGTCTCAAAAGTTGTCTAACAATCATTATGTCACGCTACTTACATAGACGTTTTAAAGTTGTCCCAACAAACACTGCGGTCATTTGATCGAATATTATAAAGCTACCCTGACAGTTTTAATAGCACGCGTTTTCATTGACAATTATAGAGCTACTCTAACAGTCCAATCATTCATAACAAGAGCAGAAGTAAAGCATTTTTATATTGCGCCTAATCCACTAAAATGCTCTATGAGTTTTACACGAATTCCCAGACAAGCCATTACAAACCAAATTACATTTACATACTGAATCCACCGAGGAGCAACAGTCAAGGCGCATCTCTCTGGCATACTCACAAAAGACCTTTCAGTTTCACAGCCCATAGCTGGGTACTTATTTGAAGCATGAGTGCGCAAAAATGTGTAGGCTATAAAATATGTAGACATTTTTAATGACTCAGCGGCGAATTCCGAATCTTTCGGTCTTAAAGCCGTGTGCCTAGGCCTACTACTAAACGACGAGGCCATTGGCAGTTATAAAACCGTCCTAACAATATCATAGCGCATTCCTTTCATTGGCAACAATAAAGCTGTCCTAACATTACTAACAATGTCATAGCGCATTGCTTTTATCGGCATCTATAAAGCTGTCCTTACAATCACTACCCAGCAACTTTTGCCGGCAGTTATTAAGCTAAATATATTACACAGAGCGCTAATTCCATTGGCCATAATAAAACTATCAATCGCATGGGTTGAGTGTCTCTTACGTGACACAGCTTTTTACTGTCAAAATGATGAACACTTCAACATAATCAACTGGCATGGACTTTATCTCCCACCTTCTAAGTTCATTGTCAACATAATTGCATGATACATTATTATTAAGATTGAAATCGATCTTGAATAGAAGCCAAGGTGAAACTTGAAAGTAGATTAGATGACTACTTTTGGCTCTACAGCAACCATATGAAAGATCCGAAACTGCAGAAGCAAAACAAGTTCTGTCGTAATTGAAAATTGACATCAAAGTGAACAATGCAAAATTGGTTCAGTCTCTAATGAGTCAGACAGTGCTTTGATTGGTGTCTTCCCATATTGCCATTATTTTTATTTTACCCCTGCCCAATGTCGCATAGTATGTGCAACTGCAAGGATCCATAATAAATAGAACAAATTACGCAAAGTCTTTCTCCCTCTAACTCTGAGATCTACGTTGAAATATTTACAATAAATTGTTGAATTGTGTGACAAGCGCTGCATACATATTTAAGCATCGTAATGAAAATCTACTCTCCAAGGTTACGAAAAACCACGATTGGTAATGAGATTATAGCGCAAAATATCGTTCCTGTTGGAAAACTTCCCTTTTGAAGTCAATGGCTTGCAGGCAAGAACGATTATTTTGTGCTCTATTCTCATTTCCAATAATGTTGACTCCGATTGTCATGTTGTTTAAATTTTACCCTTTCCCTGCTCCCAATAATATAACTCCTGACAAATCAAACCCAATCAGCAATATGCAAGCCCTTTTTCCTCTCTCCAAAATCTCAAATCTAAAATTAAAAAAGAAAATTCTAACCTGTAGCACCCTCTGTTTCTTTTGTTCGTAGTCATCACTGTACTTTGGATGAAATTCAAGGAGATCACCAACATCATCCTTTTCCTCTTCTCCATCTTTTCCGACATCGTCAGCTTTCGCGATTTCACCTCCATGTCTACTGCTGGCACTGATATGTTTACAAAAAAATTGCAATTAATTAGTAATAATACTGAGATAATAGTGTGGTGAAATAAAAAATGACACTATTCATGGTAAAAATAGTTATAACAGACAAAAAAATATAAATAACTTATTTCTCTTTTTTTTTTAATTGCAGCAAATGTGATAGAACCTAGTACTAGTAGCAGTAATATTAGTCGTAGTAGTAGTTATAAAAGTAGTAGTAGTATTTATAGTAGTAGTAGTAGTAGTAGTAGTAGTAGTAGTAGTAGTAGTAGTAGTAGTAGTAGTAGTAGTAGTAGTATGATGATTGAAAGATTTTAAAGGTATAAAATTAGCAGTGGAGAGAGGTAGGCTCTTAGTGGAAATGCCCGAAATGTCTGCCTTTAGTATAGTTCGAATCTAGCAACTTAGAAAAACATAGCTTATACCACGATGCCACTAGTAGTAGTAGTTATGGAAGTTGTAGTTGTTGTAGTAGTAATGGTAGGAGTTGTATTATTATTATTAGTAGTAGTAGTAGTTGTTGTTGTTGTTGTTGTTGTTGATGATGTAATGGTAATGGTAGTAGTTGTTGTTGTACTTGAGTAGCAATAGTAGTAGCAGTTAATGTTATTTTTGTTGTTGTAGTAGCAATAGTAGTAGTAGTTGTTGTTGTTGTACTTAAGTGGTAGTAGTAGTAGTAGTCGTCGTAGCAGCAGCAGTAGCAGTAGTAGCAGCAGTAGTAGCAGTAGTGGTAGTAGTAGTAGTAGTAGTAGTAGTAGTAGTAGTAGTAGTAGTTCCAACGCTGCTCTTGCTTTTACTCTCACTTAACGACTCACCTGCTTCTAATGGAATTGGACCTAGACGTGCGTTTGCTGCTAGACGGTGTGTCAACTGGTGTAGATGTGGGAAAAACCGAACTTGCACTGTTGATACTTCGCTCTGACAAAATAACAACAATATGAATTAAAGTATAAGTAGGCTAAATTGATATAAAAAACGAAAACTTACGCGTGTCTACATTGAAAGTGCTGAGATGCGAAAGTATCAGTTTTGGAGTTTCATGACATGTCTTTCAGCAATTAACTCAACTTTGAAACTCGAAGACAAATTGCTGCTGATAGAAACAAAAGGTCACATTTACGACCATAATGTGGATCCATCATAGGCACTTAGGTTAATAGTCTATTTGTAAAGGGCTCTTTACATATCTAACGAAGACATAGTAAATATTTTAATCGTTCTGACTTGGTAAAATCGCTTGATGTTCAGAAAGTTTTGCCCCGGATCCGGCTGTCAACGAAAACAACCAATCACTCTGATATGTAATAACAATATGACTGTGGGGTATAAAAATTTCCGACTTTAAGAAGGACTATCACTCAATAAAGGACAAGTCTATTGAGCAAAACTTTAAAAAAAACTATTTTTACACGTTTGGAAACTAAACAGTGGACAGAAACTGTATCTTGTTATGTGGTATTGGACGTATATGTATTATTAGGGCATAAAGATCCACTTGATAATCTTTGTTTTCTTATACGATACAAATTTGACAATCTTACATTCTTAGTATGTTGACACAATGTTTATGAAGAGACTTTTTAAATGAAATAAGCAGAAAACAATTATTCCTTAAACGTTTATAAACTCAGCAATGATTTAGAATCCTATTTTTATGTGAATGGTTCTGACCTAAATCTATCTCTTGGTGCCGAATTGTGTATAAAAAGTGATATAAGAACATTTTATTTAAACTGCGCAATATTTTTTTCCTACCACGTCACACTAAGAGTGTCCATTCTGCAAAAAGGAATGTGGAAGAGATTGTTGTGTCCCAAGTTGTGACGTAGATTTAGGTAAGAACCATTGGCGCAGTGTAGGGAATATGCGTCATTAATTTACAGAATGGTAGGCGGAAAACGCACATAAACAAAATAGTTTCACCCACTTCGTTTGTTGAATTCTGTTGTCTTTAATCAGCTCTATACCTAAAATTTAGATTAAGAGTCATAAATCTTAAAATTTTACTCATATCTATAAACCAATCTAGGTTATATCTTGATCTAGAAATTGTATGAAGCATAGATATAGACTAGGTTTCGGGCGCCATTTTCTCCGATTCTAGGCTAAGCATGTCATGTTTTTTATGTTAATTACAGCATAGGCTCTGTGTGTCGAGCTACGTAATACATGAAGGTTACCGTTTTCAACGTTTTTAGTTATCAAAACAATCTTAATTTATCTTGCATGGAAACCCCTTAGATCTGAAGAATATTGATAGTCTAGTTATAGAAATAATTCCAAACAAAATTGTAGATGTTAGAAAGGTGGACAACCTTGGTATTGCTCTTGACCAAACATCCACTTATGAATTAGCCGACTCACAAAGTTTGTGTTTTGAAATGAACCGCATTAGATGATAAAAAAATAATAATTAAATGGCCTACCGATTGGTGACGTCACATTGCTTCCTGAGGTGAGAACGGAAGCCGACTTGAACTCTCTTTTCTTTAGACGACGCTTACGCCTGCAATGGTTACCCGGATGTGACGACTCTTTTGCCTGCTGGTTGCGAGGAAGCCTGGGTAATGATGGGAGACTCTCTCTTGTCAAGGACTGCCTCACAGGACTCCGTGCTTCTGCCGCCATTTTTGATATACCGGGTAACCTAAAAGTCAGGTGTTCTGTGCCGGCGTTCAACCTGGAAAGTAACAACTCTTTAGTCTAAGTATACGGTGTCACTGTAATAATAATAATGATAATAATAATAATAATAATAATAATAATAATAATATCTATATTAATAATATCTAAATTTATATAGCGCTTTTTACAATAATTTAAAGTCTCAAAGCGCTTGACATAATAAAAGCTACACAGTTTCTTTCATACAAGTTTTCAAAAACATGGATAACGTAAACAATTGGAAATTGAAGAAAAAAATCAATTTAAAAAACAGAGATAGATATACCAAATACAAGAAAACATGGACAAGAAAAATTGTAAA
>BMAT01006432.1:41498-54322 GCA_019649035.1 Elysia marginata
TATTATTATTATTATTATTAATATTATTATTATTATTTTTATTATTATCATTATTATATTATTATTATTATCATTATTATTATTAGGAAAGACAGTGAAATTTTAAATGATAAAAACTACCCCATCCAACACATATATATTAGTCTTGGAAGACACAGTAGCGTGAGGAAAGGTTTTACTCTAGAACGCAGTTTTTATAACTATCTGGTTTTCTTTTTCAAGTTTGCTCATCGCATTGCCTCCCAACACGTCGACCAATATATAAAAGCGATAGCGCCGATATTTTGTATCTATGTAAGCATTTGTGATGAGTTGATCAGCTATCGGAAATCTTTATCAGCTATTCTTCATGCTTTTTTAGCAGAAAACGATTTTTTTGGTAAAAAAACATTCCCACTTACGATTTCGTCGTCTTAACGTCATGATATTTTTCCAAGCATAAAACCATAAAAAAGAGAAACGATAAATAAATCATAAAGAGGGCGAGGCTGATTACTTTTACAAATTCTTCAATAGTCTTTTATTGCAAGCATTTCATTTCGGTTAACGGTACTCTATTATTTTTTCTAATTTACCATAGAGCGTTTAAAGTAAAAATTTCAAGAAAAACTTTAACAAAGCCTCTTGCAGCACGTTAATGGGTATAAAGTTGCACAGCGTCAAGCCAATGCTGCATAGACAGGTCAACATGTTAAAAAAACGCGATGCATTGTGTGTGAGGTCTAAAATGTCACGAGCTGTTCATAGATAATCAGTGAAATTCCTGGCACCTTATAATCGCATTACTCTGGAAATGTTTTACCTAATATGTGACAGAGGTCTTTTTGTAGCAGTCGTGTCAAATTGTTTTTTGAAGAAAGGCAGTAAAACTAAACTTCAAAGCGGAAATAAGAGAAATCCTACGTAACTTGAAAAAAAAGTGTTTTTTTTTATAAAGAAAACTTAATCCATTCTATCGTCTTTATGGTTGTGATCATTTTCTTAAAATAATTCTTTCAAGAAGGCATTGCATCCCACGAAAGATCGACTGGACGCATCAAAAAACAGCGCAAAATATTTGTAATGTAGAGATTTTTTTTTACGTTTTGTGTCGCCCGCCTGTAGTATTACTAGGACCATTCTTTGAGCAAAACGATAGCTCACTTAGGACCTTTCTTTCCAAATCCATACCTAGAGCGTCGTAAGAGAGGCCACCGCAGTACAAAATCAGGCCATGGAAGATCACCGAGCCGGTATCCCTACGTAAAAACGTCTTGTCTTCTTTGACTATACCGATACGAAAAACTCAAATGACGTTATTAGAACTCTCATGTTTAGCTTTACTGCTTTTGTTTCGCTGACCGGTTTGTTCACTCTGGCGGTCTAGTTTCGCGCTCACATAATGCTTTTCTCCCAGCCGATAAACCAGACAAGTGTTAACAGTAGAAGGAGATCTGACAGCTAAACAAAAGAATTAATTACAATCATCAAAAATATATCAAACGTTCAGAGGGATAGTTTTGATTTTGCTCCAAGAGGAGTTTTTCTAATCTAATCTATACAGTTTGAACAATAAAAAATCACGAACATTGCTTTTATCAAACTGTAAATAAAAAAATATTCCCTTGTTTTTAGGTTTTAGTACCAATTATGGAAATATGTTATGTACATAAAAGCAAAATTAGATTATAATTTATGGGAAATAACTTAATGTTACTTAGGTACAGACGCTTTAAGTGCGATTGTCGAGTCATTGATTTTTAATGTAAACTGGACTCACGGTGATCGTCCCATGCTAGGATGTGTGTGAGGCCAGCCGGCCGGCATAAGCAACTTTTATTCTCGAAGTGAATGAGTGAGCACGAAAAGTGTCACTTTACAACTGTGATAATTGCGTGTACGAGTGTTTGGTGACACAATACAGAAAAACGTGTTGCCTCAGTGTCGGCTAACCTACCTATTAGTACTGATACCCAGAACTTGGGGATCGCAAGCGACAAAAAGCGACAAAAGATACTGATTTTTAGAGAAAACATTTGTAATTCTTGCTAAATAAATAATGACGGGGTAAGTTGAAAAGACTTTTAAGGCTGAGCAGTATTAATATTTAATTCGTCTTCTCTAGTTGTCCTAAATAGCAAAGTGCTTTCTGTTAAAATTACAACATGTAAAAATGTCGGCTTTTTTCTTCACTTTCAAATCGGCTGTTCATAGAAACGATGAATTTAAGCCAATATCATCTAATATATATTTCTTAAAGGTTCTTGTCGTTAGCTGTGCAGGCATTAACAGTTAAAGACGCAACACATTTACTCATTTGTGCAAGATTTTGGTTTGTATAAGTACCTAATTAAAGACTCTAGCTATAATACTTGGGACGAACAAAAAAAATTAACGGCGCGTTAGGATTAACGTAAAAACTGAAATGTTTAACTAGATTTCAACTGAACCATAAACACGGTGCGTTTGACTATGATTCAAATACTTCTTAAAACGGCTTTGACTATGATTAAAATACCCCAAAACTATGCGTTTTAAAGATAATTTAAGGTTAGAAACGCTATTATATTTACTAGCCAACTTGTCCATCCTGCGAATGGTGAAAATCAACTACATGTAGTATAATTAGACCAACAGATAGCAATGACTGTACTCACAACTCACGCTTCGAGGCTAAAAGTAAAAAAAAAACTTAATGAGACTGTGTTACAAGCCCTTTCAAAATGTTGATAGCTGAGAGCTTCCGGGACCGAGGTCTACATGTAATTTTAGACCTCTGTGTATTAGATGCAGGCCCTAAGTGATGTCTACATCTAAAATGTAGCTTTATTTTCATTTATGTGTTTAAATTGGCCTGCAGTTCCCTCTCACTGTGTTATTTTTATGTTCTTCTAGAATTCTGCATATTAAGGCGTAAGTTTTAAAGTCCTATTTTGTAAAAATTTTAATGATAAAAAACTTCGATAAACGAATGCTCACTTTGATTCTCTGGGATGGAAATTACCCAAAAAAGGTACGCTGCGAAAGTTTCTAAATTTTATTGTTGTGCCAGCGCGCCCTTCTAGAACACAACGCGAAAAAAACTTCCATATTGAACTTACCATCGAGCTTCTACAACCGATAATATTCGACGACGATTCAAGTTTTAATGTCGAAACAAACCTTTCCTAGACCTCACTTAAATTAAAGATATAACTTTGCAAATTTATAGAGGCTGATGTCTTTTAAAAAACATTTTTTGAAGCTCTGGGTTGTCTCACATCCAAGGAGAAGATACTGACAGTTTGGGCCTTAGCTTCATTATAATATTTTTGCATCAAAATGTCCCCGAGTGTAAGTTCTAAAATTGAAATTCCCGTTTATGGGGCGAGTTTGATCGGCCCTGTGACATATCTGGGTTTAAAAACTATCGAGCGGTCTATATGTCTGTACGTTTTTCCCTCTGCCAATCTACGGTCTCATTTACAAGCCATCATAATAATTAATATAATTTTAGTTGAATTGACCGCCAAGATCTTTTGTCTCTCCACCTTGTCTCTTTTGCTCTTGTTCCAGTCTTTCTCCTCCTCCTCCGCTTGGTTTATTCTTATTCTTCATTGCTATCTCTTTCTCCTGTTGCCCTTGACTTTTTTTTTACTTTTCTCAATGTCTATTTCTCTTCTTTGTCTTTACTTATTGAGTTATTCTTATTCAATCTCATTGCACTTTATTTACCTTTCGATTTTTTTCCTGTCAGTTTTCTCTCTGTCCTTCGTCAATTTCTGAATGTACTTCTGTATCTCCTGAGTGTTAGGATTTTTTCGCTCTTTTCTGATAACATTTATTCCGATCCTCTCTCCTCTCTTTTCTATTCCTGTCTACCAATCCTCCTCTGCTGGCGTTTCTTTTATTTTGCTCTTATCCCACATAAGACTCGCTGGCTGCCGTAATTTTTGCGTTTTACTTCGTTAAATTATTTCACTTATACATAGTTTCTAAACCCACCTTTACATAAACGTTATAAAACAACATCTTTCATGTAGTAATGTAAAGCCATAACGCAAACTGTATTCGTATCCAATCTACAAACTAATGGTAGCGGGGCAGCTGTGGTGCTCAAACAGCTCACGCCTCTCCATTCGTTTGATGATAACAGTAACTTGGGTGCGGCACTACAAATAATTTAACCTAGTATCCAACTTCTCCCATTTTTACTTATCTCGGTGACATGAATTCAATATTTTTACCTTATCATTCTGAAAATTTTAAAAATATACTTCCATTGTGGATTTTTTCAGAATTAATTTTAAAAAGATTTGCAATACCAAATGTATAAATATGTGGCCTTCGAAGCATCGCCTTTAATTGTACAACGACTACGTACTTGTCTTGCGTCCAGAGCGAATGGCTCGGGCGTGGGAAGTATTCTTTTTAGAGAAAGGAATTTAATGGGCTATTTTTTTCTATACATTAAACCTATCATGATTTTCATATATTTCCAAAAAATTTTGATAGTTCTATGAAATTTCTTATGTTTGAGAGCTTTTGAAAAAAAGTCTTGCTTCAAACAGCAACATTTAGGAAGGTTAAAACTGCTATACGCGACTCATTCACCCTAGTCGCTAGACATTTTAAATCACAAATTTTATCTATCTACCAATCTCCCAACCTGACTACTTACTTACCTAAATACCTACCTATCTACCTATCTGTCTTATCAGAAATAAGTGGCGCACAACAATGAATTAAAGACGCGTAGTAAGAAGAATTTAGATTTTTTCGGAGGTGTCTATTCGTCTATTTATCTATCTGCCATCTATCTCTCTTTTTATATAATTATCTTTCTATCTCTCTATCTAACTATCCATCTGTCTTTCTCTCTACCTATTCATCTATTTTTCCATCTATTTATCTATCTTTTTACCTATGTATTGATCTATTAAATTTGCTTCTCTATCTCATAAACACTTTTCTTTCTATGTTTGTATTCATAGAGATCTATCTTTTTAACTGCCCACGCATCAATGTATTTATTCACATTGCGTTTCTAATGACCTTCTACTAAAGCCGTCCATAGATTTATATCCTTTTTAAAAGAGTGAGTTAATCGAAACAAAAATTACTCAATAATTTAATAAATCATGCAATCGCGAAAAAACAAAGTAGATAGTTACTCATTCATCCATCAGTTTGAAAAAAAAAAACGTAGTTATCAATGTACTAAACCAATAACTTGTTATATAACCATTAAGCCCGTTTCACATGATGTATATCCCGTACAGAAAACTTCAGACAGAGTCTGGACCGGGGATCTATTGTTGTTTTTTAGTTTTAGTTTTGGTTTTGTTTTGTTTTGTTATTTTTCGGTTGGTTTTTTTTTGTTTTGTTTTTTTTTTGTTGCTTTTACGTGGTGCGTTTCCATGTGATAAAGTGTCGGTGATATAATAAGAACACGATGTTTTCAAAGTTTCCGACCGGAGACGGGCCGGAATGATCCGTGCGGGATACGTGTCATTTGAAACGGGTTTTAGGTTTCGTCACTGTTGGCTTTTAATGAAGACGGGCCTACTCGTGGCTCATGGGCGCGGTTTTATCTGTGCGTCAAAGCTTGTTTTGATCGTATACATGCACTACCATATGTCGCACCAAAGAGTTGAGTAAGACTTCTCCCAGTTTGGGTAGATTTCGATCGCGCCAGCGTGTGTGTTGGAAGAGCTGTTCCTATGAAATATTTGTTTTTCCATAACAACTAAACTCACGCGTAGCTAAAAAAAAATGTAGCGTAGGAACGCTTTGAAGCCTATCTGTGGTCATTAAAAGTTTAATAATCCTAGGGGTTTTTCAGCAGAAACAAATAATACTAAGAACATACATGTTACAAGACAAGCATTTTCTTACCAATAAATTAATAGTATTGGGGTGCTTTTGTCTAATTTCTTTCGTTAATAGAAAGCAATTATTGTTTAAAGAGCTTAAACAAAACACACAACGTTTCCAAGATTTTTTGCATCCCCGTTGAAGATTCATTATGTGTCAAGTGCATGCGCCCCCTACCCCCCCCCCCTCCAAAAAGACAAAACAAACAAAAAACAAAAACAAACAAAACATAATACCTGACACATTGAACATAAATAAATGTTTCAATCTCTTATTTTTAACACTTGTTTTTTCAAGCGCCAATTTAAGAGATACGGTGCTTTCATTTAACTTTGCATTTTTTTTCTAACTGATTTCAAAATACCAATAGGATAGATCAATGTGACACTTTCACAAAAGTTTATTCACATTTGGATGATTTGTCTCTCACTATAGGACGCGCTGTTCTGGACCCTCCAAAATCTAAATCTGGAAGCTAAGTGTCTGCCACCAGATCATGCACCCTCCAAATGTACTTTTTACAAAAACAGCTGTTGACTGCTTTCATATTAGCACAACAACTTCCCCAAAATTAACTTTGTAACACAACCCAGCTGCATATAAATCATACTACTAAGGCCATGAGGAATTTGAAAAAAAGGTCAACTTCCCTGCTTTAATTAATCTATGTTCTAATAACAAAAAATCAAAACAGTACTGTAAGCCTCAAAACGTGTGTAAAATGTTCATCAAAACTGCTTCATAATATTTCCCAATTTTTAAATTAGAAAGTGTTTTTTAATTGGAAAATCATCGATGGTTTGACACTGGTTTGCCTTGAGCAAAACTGTAAAATTAGTTTCAGTGTAAGACCGTAAGTCAATCAATCGCATTATGTACATCCTTATTCTTTGATCAAATAGACATAGTTCGAACCTTATATTTAGTATTAAAAAGGCGCTATGCTGCTTAAACTAATATAGTATTTAGAAAACTTCAAATAGATTCCCAAACAGAGGCCAATGAAATTTCAACAAAAATTCAAACTTAAACTTAGTAAGTTTTAGCATAAATATTTTGTTTATGCAGGTTTTAAGAGAAAAGCTATAATGCTGACTATACCTGTACTTATTTGCACATCTTTATGGTCTGCAAGACACTCGCGGAAATGTTGAAGTGATTACACTATTTAGGTTTATGCCACACACGCAGGTCGATAAAAGTGTGCGCGCACTCATAGCTAACTGAGAAGGGACTAAATCAGATCTAGAAGTATCTCGGATAATATGATAATAAATTAATATTTGCTATATTCAGTGTGAAATTTCTTTAGCAAGAGCAGTTGAGGCCATTTTGATTCTCCCATTGTAAAAAATTCGTGTTTTTTTTAAAGTAAGTGAATCAGTCACATTTTATTTAAAACTTCATTTTATCGCAAACGGATGACTACGGCTTTTTCTATAGTTGCTCTGACTTATTCTATTCAAAAGATTAATAAAAGCAAATAGTTGTAATAGTTTCGCCCACTCGTTTTTCGTTCTATTTAGACTGTAATTGAAACCTAGCTTCGACAGGTATTATTTGTTGCCCGATTTACCCAGCTATCCTTACTATAAGTGTTCTCTTGTTGGTGTGTAATTTAGGATATCAATTCCATAAGCACTNNTACATAATCAAAAACATGCGCTTTTTAGTTAATCTGCCTGTTTTGCTCTCTAATATTAATTCCCGGTAATAAAAGTTAAGTTTCTAGAGTGCCATTATCGTGCGTGCGTCAGTATTTTTCTAAATTTCTTTTATAAAGTTTATGATGTTCAAAAGTAGTGCATAGATTAAAGTTGAATGTTGATTATAGATGTAGATAAACTTATTCTGACTCATCAAAATCGTCCAAGTGTTGACACTATTTTAGGCTGTATTTTTCTCATGAAAATGAAAGAAAGAGCAGCATATTTTTGGAATGCTTATAGGAGAAGAGCGTGAGAATGAAGGGCATGATTATGTGCAGAATCGTTGTGTTTAACTTAATGATAGAAAAAACTTGCGGACTTCCTCCCAAAGATCTTTTCGTTCAGATGATTTGTAAGGTAAGATATTGTCAAATGTTCGTTGAGAAGCATTGGTTGATAGTGGCTTGTCGAGGAAAGTTGTGAAAATTTAGTTGTACTCGTACTAGTGAATTGATAATTTAATAGTAATGTTCCATTTCATGTACACAATTTCATGCCTACAGTTGTTCACCGAGAAAAGGTGCAGCTGAAGTGATCAACTGTGAGTGTGTGTAAAGGTAGATATGTGCATTTTCATTTATTCTTATACTAGATAAAATAAAAAGAGAAGATTGAAGAGAAGGTGATAAGCTTATAACTTAACAATTTTGTTTTTAGGCTGGAACGGATAAATGAGATTGGTTTCAATAATCGAGGAAAAATAACACAGTAACATTAATTATTTCGTTATATAATAATTTACATAATGTCTGAAAGAATCGTTTAGAGGTGAAAAACGTAGCGTTCAACCACTGCGCGTTTCAGGGCCTTTTGTACTTACGTTAAACAATTTTAACAGCGCAGACAAAATTTTAATATTTTAACATAAACTATCACGAACGTATTTAAGCTGAACAGTTCGCAAAGAGTTATTTCCATATCCACCTTTAATAAGGAATCAAAAATTAACGGTTATATCTAGGCTTACCTTGATCGCCTAAAACAGCGGATAATTCAAATGCGTTTACATTTAAAACACCATAGACAAACTTTGCAGATCCAGACAATAATTTCGCATTTTTAGTGGCTTCCACAACAGTTCACATTTCAGATTCATAGACGAACTTCGCATTACACACTTCGAGAAGCTCATTTGCTAACATTTCCAGCAATGCGTGCATGGCAGCCGCCTCAAAGTAATTCTTGACAAGCACAAGATTTCACAGGTCATTAGTCTGACCAGGCGCCTGCACAGATCTGTAACACTGGACGCTCTTCAAGGGTCTGTTGTAACGCATTCCGTTAGAGGGATAAGCTCTTGATCGCCAGGAAAGGATTAACGCTGGCGATCAATTGCCTATTGCTAAGGTTGGACACTCCCCCCCCCCCCCCCGTCTCCTGCACATATATTATAAATAGTAATTAATTAGAGGCACAGCCATGCCCTAATTCTTGTCCACATCAAGATTACTATTAAGCACTGGTTTTGTTATTTAAAAAGCCCTGCCTTCAATCTTGGCCCTTTTCCCCCTCAATAATATGAAACCTCGCCAATTGAAAGATTTTTGCCAAGTACCGTAGTAAAATATGTAGGTGTATAATATTGTTATCAATTCTGTCAAATTGCTCGTTTGCATGCCCTCGTGCTAACATCACATTAAAAGGATCATATACCGAAAAAAAAAAATATATATATATGAGAGCCTTCGGGTAAATAAGGGAAACAACCCTAAAGTTTAAGAAAACAAAAGTTTGTCGACTTCGGTGTGGGTGTAAAATTTTAACACACAGTTTTATATTGTTGCTCTTCGGGCTAGCGCTCTCCGACACAGACCAAAGCTAGATTTCAGCGCGGTATGTTGGTATAACAACAAGTTATGTCCATTCTCTTTCTCTCTTTTTAATTGAACTTTTTTTTAATTAAAAAAAACCCAGCCCAGCAGTATGTAAATTTTAAAAAGTTTAACCTCTCGCATTAACCTAGATCAACGCATTACTTGGTCATGTCAGTAATTATAGACATAAGTCAAATAACTCAGGCGTTAGAAAGGCAAGGCAACCGTAAACTTCTCGACAAACGAAGGGGTAAAACTTGTAAATTATGAATAGGAAACAAATTGTACATACCTCTAGAACATACCTAAACAAACTATAGTATCACCGTCTCCTAACTTCGTTTGTGAAACTCTGCGTTTAATCGAGATTGGGTCTAGATCTAGAATCTAGGTTAGGTGTAACAAAAAATATGACTCAAATCTAGAAATTGATCTAGACCATTTAGATTTAAACTTATATCGACAAGTTTAGGCTTAGATTTTACCGAGAATGATCAAGGAGTCACCTTAGGTAGCAAGCTGAGGTGTTAAAAGCATGAAGCTCAAGAGCAAAAGTTAACTGCAAACTTGGAGTCATCAGAATTTCCGTTGATCATCTGACAGATCACATATCTGTCCAGCTCTTATGTAGCAGCCTATAGTTCAACACGGGAACCCAGCATGGAAATTATCCCAGAAGGCGTTACAACAGGAAGTTGAGGACGTCCAACGCAGGACCACCAAACTCATCAGACAGCCTATTCAAAGACGCTGGAGATTTCGAAGGTCCCAAACTTGGAGCACGGAAGAGAGGGGATACGATCGACCTCTAGAAGTACCGTACCTAACAGACCTCTATTAACTAGTAGGCCAAGTTGTTAACCCCATATCGGGCGATACACGAGAGGGAATAGCAGGAAACTGACAAAGCACCACAGTATCTTAGAAATCTTTCTCTGGGAGCGTCATATCAACATGGAACGAATTGCCGTATTCGGTGGTTACTGTTGCAAGCCTAAATAGTTTCAAGGCTAGACTTTATAAACACTAGGTCTACTGTGTGCCCCAAGCTGCTATCACGAACACTAGATTTGTGAACTGATAAAGTCAAGTTTGATCTCAATACCTCATAAACAAGTATCGAGTAAGTAGATTTAGCCTTAGGGGACATTATGTCTTCTTCTGTTCTCTGCATGCGTGTTATGTTGTGTGTTTTTTTTTCGTTTTAGCTTCAAGGCCCAGGTTCTGTTTGCCATTGTTTCTTCTATTTCTACTTTCAGTTTTCCAAATTAGAACTATGACCGAACAAAATTGAGACTTCCCGACCATATTGCCCTACCGGTGCAGAGGTCACCAAATGTTACCATGACCATAACAGCTCTGCGATGCAAACTGCGAAGAGGGTGGGGGGCGAGTACGAAATCATAGACTGAAATTAGCCGTAAGCTGAGTGAAAGCAAAAAAAAAATAACTAAAAAACGAAACAATAGAGCCAATTTATGAAGATGGCTACAAATTCAGAAAATCTATCCCCTGGAAAGCTCTCAACGACATGACGATAATCTGGAAATCCGCCATGAATCCAGACTTAAAGAAGAGATTCTTTGTCGCCATAGTGGAATCAATACTCTCCTCTATGTCTGTGAAAGCTGGGCTATGACTGACACAATGGAGAGGTCACTGAGTGGCACATACACCAGGATGTCTCTGACACTTTAGCTCTCACGCGACAATGAGATGTACGGGAAACTCCCAATTTTTTCATTTGAAAACTGCCAAACTCAGACTTCGTCTGGCAGGTCACTACTATCGACACCCTAAGATGAGGACCCGAATAAAATAGGAGCCTACGCACGGAACACGAAGGCGACGAAGACCAAAGGCAACACATGTGAACTCTCTGATGAGAGACACGGAAACGACTGGCGTCCACGACCTAATCAGTCTTATGGAGGACAGAGATGTATGGAGGTCCACGGTGATATCTCGAAATCATCCGGCTAAAGTCAAAGTCAAAGCTGCCAATTCTTCACTAGATTGAGGAAAGAAACATGGAGTTTTTCAACAACCTTGGAGACACATTTATATGGAAATGCCCCGCACCTGAGGAAAACATTCCATTTCATGGCATCTACCGAATTAAAAAAATATCGTTATAGTCTTCCGCCACTGTAGGCAGTCTCAAGATTTTACATATATTTCCTCCAGCAGGCCTATAGAAAACAAAGCAAATTCAACTCATATTTCAAAGCGTTACAGTATGTCTGCCTGTTAGGTGCTTAAACACTGACATTCCACAAATTTCAAGCACTGCATTTACACAGGAACCCATTTCACAGGTGGGTGGACTGAGGAAAGTGAATAAATTGCTTTTCTTTGGCAGGCGCCGTGATTGGCAATCGAATCCGCGACCGCCGGATCACAAGTCCGACGCGCTACCCACTGAGCCAAGCTGCTCCAACTACATATACTACCATGGCGCTGTCGTCAATCGCAGAAAATGAAGAAATTTTCGTTAATGTCTCGCTCGTTCAACCATCGAACAAATTGTATCTAATTGAAAATAAATAATATATAGTTACAGTAGCTTCGTCTTTTTTTTCTCTTTAATTTTATCAGTCGAGGTAGAAAGTCCTCGCAACATTCGTGGCATAGGTGCATTGCAAATGTTAAAGCTTATGTTGAATGACATAATAGGAAGGAATCTTCTCCTAAGATTTTGTCAGGCAAAATAATACTAAGAAGGTCTGAATCTTTGAGAGTACAGTCACATATTCTGCTTTATCCGCATGTACCAAAAGGTCAAGCTGTATCATTATTATCCCTAGGGAGCAACACCATTCATCATACATAGTACATGCATCTTGTATTGGAATTTCACATAAAATTCGATTCCTTTAACTGTCCCAAAATGCTGTAAAAATAGTGAGGATTTGAGAGAGAGGTTATAGACAGAGAAATAGAGAACATCCCCATGGATCAAAACAGCTAATTTAAAGTAAAATGAATAAGAGAAAAGGAGTGAGAATATGTGTGTTAGCGAAAGAACAAAAAAGAGACACAGAGAAAGATTAGAGAAGACTACAGACTGAATCTTTAACACGAGTCTGACAGAGTTCTATGCTTTCTTCTCTTTTGGCCCTGGGCTTTATGTCACCTTTGACTCAATTTCTTGCACAAGTGGCATTAGGTTCTTCTAGGGTGAAGGGAGCTGATTCCAGACTTAATCTGCTCGTTAGTTCTCTGAGATTGGCAAGATCCTTGATTCGATTCCAATTCGTGGCGTGGTGTAAGTGGAATCTCAAGGCATTGCTAATGACCGTTAAAATGGACCCAGTCATTTGCCTTATTTGTTACGATTCCAACGGGCCTACTTTGCAAAATGTCAGTCACTTGCCGGTATCTTGAAAACGAACATGTAGCATGACAATGCTGGCGTGCAGAGTGTCTCTCTCTCTCTCTCTCTCTCTCTCTCTCTCTCTCTCTC
>BMAT01006432.1:76382-91077 GCA_019649035.1 Elysia marginata
ATAGGAGTGCGTTAATTATACTCATGCATTTTATTATCACATTTATTGGAACTCTGGTAATGTGGAATTGTACTTAACTTAACATTGCACACTTTTTACGAGATAAACAATGTGTGGTATGGAATGGTCTTAAAGGGCTTATAAGTATATCGTTTCTATTGTAAACTACACTATTGTAGAGCAAAACAAAAAACAAGATAACAAATCTGTTTTTTAAAAAGTAACTGAATTTTTAAGATAGTGGTTTTCTCATAACAGAGTCAAAATATCACAAGGATTACTTTCAAAATATATTGGTAACCAACATCACAAAAGCAATCACTTGCTTAATTTTACAATTTTACTGTAGCAAAAAAAACCCACAAAAAACACCAACTTCCAGCTATGAATGTGAAATACCTTTCCTAAAGCAACCAAAAAGGTTCCCAACATAGCTGAACAACAGCCATGATTTGGCCAATGTTACAGACCTGCTCAAATACTCACCCAAAAAATAAAATTTTGTTTTTCTTATAATCTTTGCATCTCTCTACATACCAAGAAAATTTGTTTTTGCTTGATGAGTACAAGATCGGACTCAAATTAAGGAAGATAAGGAGATACAGATAATAATCATGACTTTTAAAGTTTTTTTCACTGTGGTTATACCATCCAAAAGAGAGTAACATCAACAACAGTATCTTGTAATATACGACAAAAGCCAATGAAAATTATAACTTGATCAAACATCAGTGTAAATCTTGAGCAATAATGGAATTATGCACAGCTGATTCTCATGAGTATAAAATTGGCATCGTAAGTGTAAACAAAGTAGTAAAAAATGCTAGGGAGTCTAAACCAGTTGATAGCAAGCTTTTTACAGGGCTTGAATCAGTATTGATATTTCATAATAAAAACAGAATCATGAGGGTAACAGTTTCTTTTCTTCACTTCTCAAACTCTGACTATAAAATATTTAAATATAAGTTTTGGGGTGACTATGTGTGTACATCAGTATAGAGTGGAATGCATGTAAACCAAAGTTCCAAAGAATGCTAACATCACCTTTATTCATACAAATTTTACTGTAGCCAGTGTAATCTCAATATTTCAGAAAGAATTCGTTGGACACCCTAACCTATTGCAGTTTAACAGAATTTGACTGCATTACAATTGTTGGACTATCAAGGCCCGAGTAACAGGAATATCAAGGCCCAAGTAACAGGAATAAATGCAACTGATTTTAAAGTTGCCACTAAATTGATTTTTACTTTCACGATAGAAAACATTGCTGTTTAAGTGGATAAACTAGGGACAACTGGATGCTTAGAGCCTTTTCTCAGCATTAAACAATCATGAAATGTAGCACCAGTTTTCCCTCCACTCTGGATACTAAAAACCTGCAAAAGCTTCAGTGAAGCTATATGAGACAAAAGACCAAAATTAAGGTATTGGAGGCATTTTGAATCCAATTTCTAAAAAAAGTTCAGCCTAAAGATTCCCAACCTTGCAGGATAAATATTTTCTAGCTCTGTACTCTGTACATCAGAATCTGCCTATTTTGATCATGACAAACAAATCTAAGGTTTGAGAGCTATTTTGCAGCTCACTAGGTAACACTTTTGAAAAACAATACAGAATTGACCTTTTATTTAGTTATATAATATGCTCAAAGAAGTTATGGTGAGGACATTGTAAGATCTTCAACTGCAGCTTCGTCAAGCTAGGTTTTTCTTTTAATAGAACTTCCATGTTTAATTTTATCCCTTTTTTTTGTCCTCAAGATTTCCAACCTTCATGATTTTTAAGTTTTGAGCAAAAGTTCGAAAAAAAAAAAATAAACAAAGTGGTTGGTACTATCATTCATAATATGTCAAAGTGTAAAAAAAAAGGAGTACACAGCATTTGTATAGCATGACAACACTGATTATCTGTAATTGTATAAGGAACAACGATTTAAAAAAAAAAAGATACCCAATAAGAAAATGTATTTTTCTCTCTCATCTCTTGAATTACAAACTGGCAAAGACCTCTAGAACAAGGGAGACTCATATTAATCTACTTAGCTGGATGCACCCTTAGCTTGTACTGTCAACCTGGATTCTATTAAGAAGCCAAACTGTCTCTGCTAATCAAACCTGGATCAGGTACATATTTTTGCTGTAAACTATCCATGCAGGCTCTCGCCATAAGTTGCCGTTGCTTTTACTTGTTTCAAAGTACCAATGTTCTGTCTAGCCACTGAGGATGGAAAAAAAAAGGAATTTTAGAACATGTTAGACAAACTGAAATGATATTTTGAAAGTCAAAAATATTTGTTTCTGAAAAAGAAAATTACTAGCTCTGGTGTGAACATGCAATCTGCTAATGCTTATATCAAGCTATCTATTTAAATGAATGGGTTTTTAACAAATTTTGATTTTCATAGTAATCTGCCATTCTGAATATACTGTGTCTGTAGTGAATAATGCAAGTTAAATTTTTTTTAAAACTAATCTCAAGGACGTCAAGTGATTTTTGGGAAAAAAGACACCTGAAAATAAGTCAAGCAGTGCATCTCAAATACAATAAATGTCATTGAAACAAGCTGTGCTAAAAACAACCAATGAATCCAAGAATAAACAGAAAAAAATCCTGATGATTGGCATTCCTATAATCTTTACTTAAAAACACATTCAGAATACTTTTTAGTTTTTGCATAATTATGTCCTTTTAATTAAAAAACAAAACCAAAATTTGTATAAGGTCCATCCCAAAGAAATTTAAAATCCTATCAAAACGAGATCCTGCTTATTGTGCAAATGCTTAAATTCAATGCAAGCAAATCATAATTGGTCCAACAGTTTGAAGACAACCGTGTCAGAGTACACTGTGTATAAACATGAAAGAAGATGAATTCGGACTACAACAGTTCATTTTGAGTTTTTTTGTATGGCTGAGTTCTTTTTTTTTTAAATGGGTTTTGGCTGAGTATTTCTTTAGTTGACTTGCCCAGGGAAATTGGCATTTTTATGACTATGACAAAGACCATCTCGGAAAAGATTATTCTTGTCCTGAGTAAATTATTTTGCTAGCCATGGTATTCTAACAGTAATCAACAAAATGTCTATTTCACATCTGTTCAACACTGATGCTCAGAAATGTGCATGCAAATTTCCCAAATGTCTATCTATATTGCTGCTGTATTTCATTAGGTGCCATGCACAGATTGGATTTCATAAGGTGAGGACATTTATTTTGGAATTTACCTCGATTTTACAGGGAAAGCATCCTTTAAATTTTACAGTTTGAGTTACTGCCTTTAGTACATATAGTGTTACATTAACTTTACCTGTTCCAGGTTAAGTGTTGCAGCTCCATCTCTTTGGATGTCATGGAATGAGTCTGAAAAAAAAATATACCAGTAATTTTATAAAACACTATTTTTTTTTAAAGAAAAAAAAGTACTAAAACCATTTATCTGAATGAAATTTGAACTAAACAAATATTGAAATTATTCAGAAACAAATAATTTGGACTCAATTGTAATGAGAAAGAGGGTTTTTACAGTAGCCCCGTTACTTACTCACTTTTTTAATGTTTTTTCAAGACCATATTTATTGTTTATAACTCTGATCTAATTAAGAAATAACACAAATTTTTTTTTAAATCAAAGGCGCTGTTTTTGTCAGTTTTACTAGAATAGACCTAAAGATCACTTACTGAAAGTTTTCATGAGTCGTGCCATTAGCACGAGAAAGTTGTCCAAGCTGATTCTTCCTCTCTCATCAGCAAATTTGAAGATAAGTTGGGCAATTGTTCTGTTGCTTATTTTATAACCTGGGCATAAATGTAAAAAATATGTATGTCAATGACAAAAAAAAAATTTGAAAATTCCATAATTTCATAGTGTGGAGAGGAAAATGTAAAAAGTTTTACTTTAAATTTTTTTTAAAAAGGCAAGCCAATGCCCAGAAGCTTTACTCAAGTTTGGCAATGAATTCAGAAAACACAATTTTTCAGTTTAAAACAAGCCCAACTTTGATTGTTTTTTTTTACTTTTATAAATGGGTTTCATTTCTACTTAAAAACATTTTCCATTTTTCCATTTCACAATTTCACTTACAGCATTCTAGCTAAAACTCTTTTTCTTTTATCGTTCAGCTTATAATTCTCATTAAAACTAGTCTTTATACATTAATGATAAAACATTTTTATATTTAAATTAGATGTTAAACATATTTTCTAAAAAACTGCAACTGAAACTGTTAGGATTTAATATTTATTTGTACAAGAAAAAAAGAGTATCCGCAATATAGCCAATTTCAAGTGTAGTCATTATCTTGGTTTCAGCGTCTCCAGTTTAAAGAGGATTTCACAGTATCTATTAATAAATAACACTGACCTGCACCATTGACTGCATAGCGTAACTCTCTTGAATCTATCGATCCCGAGTTGTCAGCGTCAAACTGGTAAAAGATTTTCTGGAGGTAAGAAAAGAAAGAATATAATTGAAATGACAAGTAATCAATACTTATACATTGTTTTTTTTTAATGAATCCTTCAAAATAGCAAAATTTCCTCATTTTAAGCACTGCACTATGATTATTAATATTCAAATAAAGTTCAGCATTGGACGATATGTCTCACATTCTGTCCAAATAAGTCCTAAGCTGAAAGACCTAGTTTTGAGATATAGGCTTTCAAAGTTTAGTGGGTGTTCAGAAGTAAACTTTTTTAAATATTAGATATTGACGGTAAAACCATTTCTAAACAGCTTTCAAACCTGATTCATGTTGAAATTATATGTTTTATTTTTATTGATATGGTTGCAAAGGCCTCTACATCTGCATGGTTGCCTAAACTTTATACAATTTTCTCCCCTTTCTAAAATTTCACAAGTCCTATCCCTGCTGACTTCAAACAGCTATAACTTTACACAGAAGCATGATAAAGCTGTTCTGTTTGTTGTTTGAAAGCAGAGAAAATAAAAACAATGTTTTCCAATTTCTACTTGAGACTCATTTTGACTGGTTGCAAGACATACCAACTGCACCTTTGTGCTTATTCTCTATTTTGTCTTCTTTTGCAACTGAATATTGAAGATTGGATATACAACTAATGGTCTTGGTCTTTGAATGACTTAAAGCAAATGTTTTGAGGTTAGTCCCAACAAGTCATAACTGGGTTTAAGAAATTAAATTTTTCAACAATTAATTTTTCTGAACCTCCAAAATTAAAAATTTATTGGAAATAATCATATTTTTACATTGAGTTTTTATTGTATTAATTTTTTTTGTGGAAATAATTCAGCTTTTGAAAAGTTTTTAGCAATCAAAATCGCCATTATCTGGCTCATTTATAGTGATCTAGAGACAGAAAGATACTTTTTGCATTTTCTTTCATAATTGTGTCTAACTTGGTACAAAATCAGCAACTCCATTTTTCAAATTTGACGCTAATCTTTGACCTTTGGTTCTTATGAATATTTGTATTAAAAAACAACTTTTTGACTTCCATGTCATTACATTGATGAGCTAACAAACAGTTCTTTAACACAAAGACATTGTAGTCTTTTTTAAGATACAAAAGCATTACCTTCCAAGATCTCAGATGATGCCACAAGAACTGAAATTCATGGAAACTCAGCTTTCCACTGCCATCAACCTGGTCTTTAGTTAAGGATAATGCTAAATAAAAAATAAGCAACAGTATCAAAATACATGTTCTTCATTAAAATTAAGCAAATGCAGTATGCTGAGCAAAAATAATACTTTCTCAGCACAAAAATTTAAACTAAAAAATATTTTAGAATTGTCCCTAATTTTTTTCAAGACCATAAACACCACTGTTGATTAACAAATACCTGAAAAGTACCGATTTTTCTTTTTTTACTCTCAGTGTCCTTTCATGATTATTATAGATGAATTTATTAATTCTTTTTTAGTTGCCAAAATCTATCACTTCATTTTCGTTTTTAATATAACTCTTAGGAATGTAGATAGAAGCTGATTACAGCCTCCGCTTTGCCAAACTTCAAAAGTGAAAAGAAAACATTAGGATAAACTGCAGGCAGAGAATGGGAAGGCTATATTTACATTTTTTTTTCATTTTCATTTTCTATATTAAAAACAACAAAAAACAGTCATAATGAGCAGAGAGATAGTGATCAGGTTTGCTCACAAGCATTGCATTATTTGTAAACAGGACTTATTTGGGATGTTTCATAACAGCTTCAAAATTTTAAAAAATGTAATGCAAAAAAAGTGTCAAAGGATACATCCATCAGGCAGACAAAGGACCGGCACGCATCAATGCTGACATCACGATGCAGAGGTTCTGTAAGAAATTTTTTAAAGTACAAATTCATTACACAGGCAAATTTAACAAAACAAAAAACCAAATAATCCTTCACGTGTAAAATCAAGCCATGGGTAGTAAAATCTTTAAGACTTGCCCTAGTTTGTTAAACCATGAAAGTAAAAACAGTAATACTCAAGGTCAGGGTCAACACTCTGATATCATTTCCAGTTCAGAAATAAGAATTTTGACTATATCTCAATTATAAATGTAAGTGGATTTTTTCCACATTTCAGGAAATTAAGATCAAATGTTTTGGATATTTCTTTTTCTGAATAGGTTTCATTTGAAAAGAAAATTCTGTTAAATTATATAGAAGTAGAGTCTTAAAATCTTTTCATTTGGTCTCATAGAAGCCATAGCAGAGAAACTGAATTTTAAATTGTTAAATATGTTGAAAGTTAATTAAAGATAAAAAAAAGTTAAAATACAGGGGCATGTGGTAATAACAAAAACTTTCTGCATACAGGTTCTTCCATCAAAATATCAGCTGCCATGTAATTGAAGCAAATCTGAAGATGGTAGACTTTATTGAAAATGCATTTTCTAATTTAATTTTAAGAGTTGTCAAAGATGTTAAAACTTGAGGGACAGAAATTGAAAGTTGTTTTTTTTTTCAGAAATACTAATGCAAACATATTAAGAAGGTACTCCACTATACAGTCCTATTTCTTATGGAATTTTATAATGTGACTTGTGAGTCTAAAAGAACAGGAAATTATTTTTTTTAGGAATATTAAGGCCAGCATATAAAAAAAGGTATGACTATAAATTGTCATATGTCTTATAAAGAATTCTATTTTAAAACTCATGAGTTTAAAAGAATTGGAAAACATGAAAAAAGTTGAACAGGTTTCATTTTGTTTGTACAAAATATCTATTTAAAAAAAAGAGAGAGAGAGAGATTACCTTTGCGAAGACCTTCATTTATGGCATCTTTCAACTCAAATGCATTCACTTCCATGTCCTGAAAGCAGAAAAAAAAACATTAAGTAACTTTTGTCTTAGTTCACGAAAAAAAATCTCTTTTAAAAAACCATTTACCTAAACATTTTTTTTCCAAAATATCAAAATTTCTTTTTTCTTTCTTCTACTATACACTCAAAACAAATACGTAAAAACTTCCAACAGCTGATTTTTTTTTTGTTAAAACTATATTACCCACCATTTTATACATAATTTTTTTAAATTTTATACATCATTTGGATTACGATACAGTAAAAACAGTTGGATTTAGAATTCTTTAAATTGCTTAAAAAACTTGTCTAAACAAAATGCATAAATCTGCGTCAATCACCACTAATCTGACTCCTGATACTTCATTTCTGTTTGAACACGACAGAAATGCAATGCACTACCAACCTCTCCTGACACTCTGTAAAAGAACTGCTTGAAATTCTCCTCCTGTTCCCTCATTTCAGGACTGACCGGTGGTGGTGGCACTTCGATTTTTTCAGGCTTGTCATCACAGTACCTGATAGATACATTGTGTTCACAACAATTTGCTGATGCATCTGTCTATCTTATGGTTTTATTTGTTTGGACTTACAACAAATTTCTCAACATTTGGATGGTGGTTATTTTAAACTTTAAATTTTCTTAACTTTCTTCTACATTCAGAGGAAGGGTAGAGATTGAACATCTTTAAAATTGAATTTCCTTTCATTGCTTCAGTGTTTTGTTTTAAATAATCAGCTTTTATTAATGTTTCTTTTAATTTCCATAACATGCGCTCCCTATGCATTTTAATATGGAAACAGAGCACAACCCTGCCGCAGAAAAATTTGAATGAATCGACTGTTTTTAAATTCTTAGTCTTATATACAACAGTGGCAGCAAATACAGAAAAATTGATATGAAAACATGTATACCAATAAAAAAGGCTGCATTAAGCTTTACTACTCTTTCTTGTCTTCATTATTCAGATTGTTTATTCGACTTAAGAGAGCTCAAAATATACTTTATTGCCTTTAATTCTAAATAGAAATAAGAACTGTGTGGCTCCGAGATGGACTCTTAGGTCTCTATTAAGCCCTAGGGAAAAATAACAAAACTTGTAACATTGTGAAATGTCAGCTTTTTTTCCAATTGTCTTGAAGCCAGTGCAAATGAGTTGGATGTCACACAGATGCCAAAATCTAATCGACCGGCTTCAGTACTTTAAGACCTCTATTTCAGTATTTTCCAAAGAGCTTCACTACTCTCTACAAGAACAAGGTCCAATGAAAGCAAGACTAAAGAAAAAACATATCCCCGTATATGAGATTACTTGCAGAAGTTGGTAAGTCTTTGATATTGGAAGCTGAACTGCCTCTACTTTCAACTGACTTCTTTTTGAGAAAATTATGAGTTTACCCGGAACAACATTCACTCGCTTTTTTGCTGTTTTTTTTTTTCTCTAAATATGATCTTGTGCATTTTGCAAGTAATCTTCTCATATTATAGGCCTAGACTTTATAATTTCTATCCAACTTTAGTTATCACAGATATTTTCCCATGTCATAGCTAATTTCAGTATTTCAGGTTTGGTAGTCATTTTTTATTTTGGTACTAAAATATTGAAATCAGTAGGCTTACTGGTTGGCAACTCTGTACAAAGGCATTGATGTTTTGGACTGTACATTTTTCTTAGCCTTCAGCTGTTAAAAGGTGCATGAAATGATCATGACTATGTGAGAAGATATCAAAATTAAAAATACGTGGAAAAAGACTAATAGAGGCCTAACTACTTTCAAAAGGTATTTTCTTGACAAACAAACAAAATTTCAATATACAACTCATTCACGCTGGCTGCAAGACAATTGCAAATAGTGTAAAAGTGATGGGAATAAAATGATTGTAAACTGTGAACTCACTCTGCTACATTGCCCTTCTCAAAAAAGAATCTCATAAAAAAATCAGCCTCTTCATCAACGTCCCAGGTGCAAGGCACCACCAGATAAGCACCAGGGGGAAGTGACACCCGCTTTGTGACCTGTCTAACGTTGCTGAATGCACCAGAATTGGCAATGTCTCTGTTGTAGTCGAAGAAGTCTTTCTTTATGGGCATGGTGTATCCCTTCTCCAGCTTGAAATTAAAAAGAAAAGAGTTAAATAATAGTCTTTGAGATGAGCTAACCATTTTTTCTTTTTTTTAAAAAAACAATAAATTGGGGAAGAGGACCGAGACCTTTTCATTGATGAACTTATGATGAATAAATTTTATAGAAAAAAACAAACTTTTGCAGCTCAAAAAAGGAAAACAATGCAGAAAGTTTTAAAGAAATTATGCACAAACATACAAAATAAAAAAGAAAACCTAGAATCTTTTGACTTAAAGTCTGACCACCTGTCATAATGAGTTGCTTGTCAGCGCTTTTTTTTTTTACAGTATCAGTAACTTGAGTTGACTTTGAGAAAAATAAAACAATTTCACAGTCAGTTTTTTTTTCTATTTCTTCGTATTTTAAATAGACTAAAAATCCTCTTTAAGTACTATAATATTTCAAGCAAATCCAAACATTTTAGATTTTTACAAATAGAAAAATACACTGTTTAAAATGCCAATTCCATGAAAGGAAAAATGTGAAATCCAACTCTATTAAAATAATTGTAAGACCAAAATAAAATGGTAAAATAAATCATCTGTTGAGATACTTTAAAATCTACTCTACTGCTTAAATCTGCAGCTTGTTTAAAAAAAAAAAAAGATACCTCTTGCTTTTGTTTTTGCTTAATTATATGGAAAATAACAGGTAAGGGGAGATTATGCGGGAAATAAAAAAAAAACAAATTTCATATTCAATGATATAAAAAAGTTTTAAGAAGAAGTTTCTTACCTAGCAAAAAATCAAGCATCTTACCTCATAGATGTAGAAGCCAATAAAACGGAAGGTTTCTCCTTTTTGCTTGATCTTTCGGCGATCTTTCTGCATAAGTTGAACAACGACAGTGCAGACCTGGTCTTCGTCTTCATCTGTATCTTCCAATTTTAAGAGGTACTGAGGGTTTGCCCAATGGGATGCTGGACAGATTGGATAAAAAAAATTGATAAACAGTTTTATAGCTGAGGAAGTGCTAGTGAAAGGCCCTGCAGTTGTAAGTAAAAATGACTTTTGCCTCTATCTATATCTTTGACAGAGCTGACAAGGATATTTCCACAGAACACAGATGTATTTTGCAAACAATAATTCTTATGTTATCATGTCTTAACAGAGGCCACTGATTGATACAGAGACAGTCATTCTAAAGAATAAGCAAATAGTTGCATGAGTACTCTACTTATCTATCTATCTCATTTGGCTTTTTTAAAACAGTTAGAATACATCTAGGCTGTGTTACTCATTAAGCGCAGTTTGGGGAGCCCATTCATGATAAGCTGTTATACAAAGTGGTTCTATCATTTACTCACATCCAGTGAGTCTCAACCCATCTTTAAAGTTTTGGCAGATAGATCAAGTATAGAAAACCTGCAATAAATTTTACTGGCCTTTTGCTGAGACTCAAATCACAGCTTAAATACATCAATTATTTTGAAGACAAGACAGGGGTGATTGAACGAATTTAGAGGTATAACCATTACAACAATAATTATGTTCAGAATCTACAATAAGAAGATTATAATAAGGCTTGACATAAGCAGGCTTAATAAGGTGATGACCACAAGGTTACAGGAAACGAAAAAATTCTTACCTTCTCTGGATTGACGTCCACCAGCATTAAATCCTTTCACCCAGCGCCCATGGTGCTCCACTGTGTGCCACTTCCTCTGGACATCACCAACTGCATCTGGTGTCAGGTTGCAGATGTCTAGAACATCAAAGTTTGCTAGGAAGTCTTCAAAGTCCATCCTGAGAAATCGAAAATTTAATGATTTTTTCTTTACTAATGCACAAGCCAAGTCTCTTGTACTATTAAAACTATTATATTTTGTGACAAGCCTAAAAAGCAATTTTTCACATCTGAAACTGATGTTCTGAAAAAAGGATGTTGGAAAGCTTTTAAATGTTTTTTTATACAAAATTCGAAATTATCAACAATCAATTTCTTTGTGAAGAAATAATATTTCTCCTAAAGAGAAAAGAAACATTCGTTTGAAATCGATCAGTTTGCTGATTTTCCAGGACAGGTTGAAAGAAAAATGGGAGGGATAAGTAATATGAAGATGTGTCTCTTGTTAAAGCAAATTCAGCAAAGTTATTTAGAGGTATAAAACATAATAAATAAACTTTTACCAAAATTCTCCATCATCTCTCTGAATTAGACCCAATTGCTGTCTGTCCTCAGGGGAAATTTGTTGCATTTCAGGTGACCTTGGAAGAAGTGAAAACAGGTTAAGTTGACTCTGTTGGCTTGTTATGATTAACTTCAAAGTCGATGTGATAATAAAGTAAAATACGAAGTGTACAAATGACAAAGTTAGGGATGATAGGTGTATAAGAAATCCAAATAAATGATAGACAAATCGCTTGCACTTTTTTATCAAATAGAAAGCATTTCATATCATCAAAAAGGTCTTATTTAACACTTGAGTATGTTCTCTTGGCTGTTAAAAGATTATTCTGTAGTAAAATGTCAATTAATTTTAAGAGGAAATGACAAGTGGGCAAGTATTTTTGCCTGCTAAGTTCTTGGTTTTTATAAAAATCTATCTTCCTTTTATCTATCTTTATGCTTTTGTGTATCATTTCAGAAAGTAAATACTTAAGTATTTCTTTTTGTTTTTGTTTTATTGTTCTAACTTTTAGAAACCAAATAAAAGCCTATTTGGGCAGTGCAATGTCAAATATTTAACTTTTTAACTTTTTAATTCATTGAAATAATTTCAAGCGCCCAATAAGATTTTGGATAACCCTGAACTTGCCATTTGTCAAAATAGAGAAGTTAGCTCTGATGTGGTGGATTTTTTTTATTTCTTCAAAACTACACATTCTGACATCCAACTTAATACTTATAGTTTGAAGCATTCAGTGAATTCAGATTCACATATATATGAAAACTTGATGGATCTATAAATATTTACCATTCACTCCAACGTCCCCGCCACTCTTTAGAATCGCCATGTGGATTGCGTATTCTTATCAGATTAACTGGCTGTTGTCCATGCAAAATCTGAGTATTAAAAATAAACAATATTTAACAAAAATAATTTTCATAAAAAAGATTAAGAAACACAAAACCTGCTTTACTTTTACAAAGTTTTATAAAGGTTATGATCTCAAGGATCATCACTGAGACACAACGGCTCATAGACTGCAATTGTTAAAAACAGCAAGATACTGTTGTGTGACGACAAGATCTTTTTTTGTATATTATGACGAACTCATCTGGCACCTGGTTGTATTAAATCTCTCTCAAAGACACCATACCTGGATAAGTCAGCATTTAAACCCTGGTCCCATTGTCTGAGGGCTGATGCAGTACCTCATTAAAGACATACTTAGAATATACCTTCTCTACAAAAAAAATGATGTAATTACATCTTACTCATCAAACTTTGTCTTCAACATTTTTAACCGGCTTTTTCCTTTAAAATAGCCCCAAAAACAACCACATTGTGATTTGAAAATGTTGGGTTTTTTTTTTCCACACTTTAAAACGCAATTAGAAAATTTAAACTAACCAAAAAAAACCCGAAACCAAACATCAATGAAAGGTAGAAGCTCACTTCCTCTGACTAGTACATACACATACCCGTCTCAAGTCCGTGACACTGTAGGCATGGCCACTTACAAGCCCATTTTGAAGAACTCTTTCTCCTGAGCCCTGAAAATAATAGTCAAATAAATAGGATAAGAATATGTGTACAGGATTAGGCACAATATGTACCACTGCCATTTAACATATCTAATCAATAATATTTTAAAACAAAAGTCAAGATCATAAGTTTCCGCTAAAAGAGTAAGACCAAAGTCCATGAGGCATATTTGGCCAGCTAAAATCAAAGGGTAATTTGGTAATAAAATAATAGAAGAGGGTGGGCTGATAAAGATCTGATTTGAAAACAAAAAAATATGTTCAGAGGTCCTTACGTTTAAAAGCAACTTGTCTTATTTTGTATACTCTAAACATACAGTTTTTGTTTGTGAACAATAAGGTGACCATGAATTGTGTTTGTTTGACATTGGTTTTTTATCAACAACTTACATTGTATAATCTTTGCTTTAATTAAGATGAAAGATCACATGCAACGAGTATTAGTTAGATGCTAATAACCAGGGATGTCCTCACGACAGAAAAAAAACCTGAACTTTTTTGCCTACCTTCAGGCATTCATAGAAAATCGACTCAGACTGGATGCAAAACACCCATAATATAGTGCTAAAACCAAACCAAAGAGGCCAGAATAATTTGATTTCAGGTTAAAACCTGAAAAAGGGCATCCCTGAATAATAGTTCTATAACTTGTCAAATTAGTTGAAAGGATGACAATCATCTCCGACATTGGAGATTTGATAATGCAATTTAAAAGTATATCCCTTACTTTGATGCCTGCTCCTATCAAAGACAGGCGCTCCAATGCTTTGAAGAGAATGTTGACAATATTATGAGGTACATTTGCATACTCTCCTCGTAGAGTGTAATGTTCTGTAATCCCTCCAGTCAAATCTGTCAGTGAATCCATCATTTGTCCTCCCTTTAGAGCTTCATATGAGCCATAAAGCCTGAAAAAAAAGTATTAATTCTTCATGAGAATAATATTGAAATGCAATTGAATGATGTTTAAGATAAGAGGTAAAACAATTTTTAAAGAGGCAAAACATGTTTTCCTTCTTGACAATGCCTAAGCTAAGAGGTAAGCATGACAAGATTTTAACTTGCAAATGCATATACAAATTTAAGGAAAAAAATATCAATTCACTTGCTCTCTCAAGAGTAAATATCTACGCACCTAAAATTATGTCAGTTTAATCAATACGTTATGGTACTTCAATGAAAAGGTGCACCAGTATTTTGGTCCTATTTGAATGCCACATGAGGAGGCGCCCCGTATACTAAGAGTAAAGATGAAAAACAATTTGGACTGATTTATATTTTGCAATTTCAGTACTGTACAGAGGCTGTGGCTCCGCCATATGAAATGGTGCGCCGCTATTTTGGTACAACTTAAACGCCACATGAGGTGGCTTCCTGTATACTATGGGTTTATGAAGTTTCAATTTTAATTTAAAAGTTGTCTTATTGGAGACTTCTGGGTCATGACTTTCACCACACAAAAACACTGTGCAATCTCAGCTGATGATTAAGCCATGGGCCAGAGTTAGTCTAAAGTAAAATGCTATGGATGGTGTAAACAATATGAAAAAAAAGAAAGTTATCAAGATATCACAGCTCTTTAGGTTAGATAAACAATTTAGATTTTTCATTTCCTTTTAGCTTACGTACTTTTTTTTTTTTT
>BMAT01006437.1:20638-34527 GCA_019649035.1 Elysia marginata
GCCTCACCGGAAGTCCCATCTAGCTAACTATAGTATATCACTGGTGCAAATATACAAATTGAAAAAAGAGCGTTTCAGATGCTAACACTAAATTACATATAATGTAATATCTGCTGTACACTGTGGATTACTGTACCAACAATGGCTGTAAGATTACAATTTTCTTGTCTGCCTTTGCAGACATCTTTATATACATGGACGAAAATTTCCTGCGGTATCACATTTTAGAAACACCTTTCAAGAAGGAATCAAGCCACAACTTGATGGGTCTTTGTCTGTGTCAACGCAATTCTGTTAGATGGGCCATCAGGAATCGGTAACGTTGCGAATGTAAAGTCTTCACGTCCAGAACTGGACTATATGTTTATGCGCATGTCAAAAAAATGAGCTGCTCATAAAACGTTCTGCTCTATGAAAGTTCGACAAACACATCGTCTCATAAATCTAAAAATTTAATCTAGTCATAACGAAAATCACAACTTTTACGGTGTAGAAAACGCAGTGAGATATAGAAAAACAAAGACTCTTAATCGAGTAATTTTTTTAAACAAGATTCAACATAACACAGTAATAAATTATGAAAACAGTTTCAGATTTATGCGAATAATCTTGAGAGAAAATCAACACGACGCCATATTGTGGCTAGCTTGAGATACCCGTGGAAAATAAAGTAAATGTAAACCTTAGCGCCTTATCCACCTGATCCATTAGAATAATATAGCGCTTTAAATGTGTTCCTTCGACAGGCCATTAGTAACCGAATTACCTTCTGAATTGTACAGGAGCAGCTTTTACAGCACATCACTCTAGAATACTGATAAGATTGTTCACTGCCCATAGGCGGGTACTCATTTAAGACCTGAGTGTGGCAAGCAAGGAATACTTGAAAAGAGCCTTTCTCAAAGACTAGACGCGGACCTGCCGAGTCAGGGCTCAAACCCGGGACCTCTCGGTTTGAGAGCCAGATGTCTACTACTAGATCACAATGGCACCAGCGTTAATAAGGAGTCTTCAATGTATGATTTGTCTCTGGGCGGAAGTTCTCTAAGCGGAAGTAGCTCATAAAACTAAGTTCGTCATGTTTTGCTTTTGTCTCAATCAGATATTTCCTAGAACTTTTAGTTAGGATCTTTAAAGGATTTTTTGTTTTTTTGTTTTTGGTTGTAATTGGTTTTTTTATTTGTTGTTTTTTTTTGGAGGGGGGAAGGGGGCTCGTATTTTTGAACTTTCGGTCACACTGCACAGTAAAGAATTGCCCGTTTATTATGAGGAGTTGATTCACACAAATTGCCACACTCAACTTTGATGGCTACGACGTCGCAGCCAGAACTTCAATGCCGTCTGTCAGTAACGGCTCATCGTCATTTTCATTAACATTGCCATCATCATCGTAGGAGTTGACAAATCTCCCATCTACTTGCTGGATACTGCAGTTTCGCTCAACTGGAGAAAATGTTTTGATTCTGTGATCAAACTGTGTCCAGGGCGAATGATTTTGTTGTGTCCGTTGGTATTTTTGTTGTTGCACTTGTTGTTGCTGCTGTTGTGTTTGTTCAATGTGATGGTGCTGTTGTTGTTTTTTAAAGTGGTTGTGCGTGAGGTTGTCTTGTTTATGGTTATGTTTGTAGGGCTTTGCATGTTGAATTTGTGAATTTTCCTCATTGATGTGAACCAATACATTGTGTGCATCTTGACATTGCTGTGTAGGAGAGAGGAAATCTTCTTCAACATGGACAAGGGATTGTCGCTCCCTCAGCTGCTGTTGCTGCTGCTGATGATGATGATGATGAAGAAAAAGATTATGAATTTCACTGTGATTCTCTTGGTACTGTTCATGAGACATGTTGTCGAAGGTTTCCACTGGCGTATTTGTTTCTGTTGAATTTGAAGAAACAGGAACACAGAAGCGAAGTCTTGACGGGGGGTCACCAGTTTCTGTGGAGTTTGGCGTCCGGTATCCTCTTGGAAGAAGTTTGGGTTCTCTTTGCTTTGGCTTTGCTGCTGGGGGCCTTGGACTCAGTGCCATGCCCAAGATGGAGGCAAAGTAGCAGAAGCTTAGAAGCATCTGTGGGACGGGACATCAGGAAAGACACACACAGATAAAAAGAAGGTGAAAAATAACGTTTTTTCTAGATAAAAGAGGTAAATCTTATACAAGTTTACAAACGGAAAAGCCAAATACCTGTTGATCAATAGCTAAATGTAAATGCAAACATATGAAAATGTAATTTTTATTCAATAGTATGGGTCAAAACATAAACTACTCTCATTACTGCAAGCGCCAACTTAGATTAAATAATTTTTTAGTATCAATCAACTTTTTTTTATCATTATCAAAATGTTAAATTTTAATCGATTTATGTTGAATAATCCTTTAGTTGACTTTTTACATATTTAATTTAATCTAAAGGCTTAGACCATAACGGAGATGGTTTTCAAGTTTTTCATGGCAGTTTTTCGTTTTTTTAATATAGTTTTGAAAATAACCTGAAAACTTTTGACTTTATATCTGCTGTTTCAAATGTATAGTTTTGTTATGTTTATTTTTAGTCTATTTTACGTACTCGCTATACCAGCTAACCATTACCATCAGAACTGGCTACTTACCTGTGTCCCAGCAAACAAATGATTGTACCAATCAACGGGCAGTGCGTTGTCTGAACCTGAGGGTGGAGGGGGGTGGGGCATAAATAGAAAAAAAAAGTTATGTATTTATCATTCTAACCTTCATTCTGTCTCTGTCTGTCTGTCTGTCTCTCTCTCTCATCCTCTCTCTCTTCCTCTCTCTCTCCCCCCCCCTCTCTATCTCTCTCTCTCTCTCTCTCTCTCTCTCTCTCTCTCTCTCTGGGTCTCTGCATTTAGTGTCTTATTCTCTCCTGGAACACTGTTTTTGGTTTATTTTTATCTTTCTTCATCTCTAAACTAAAAATTGGCCACACCATAATTCTACACAATTGTTTTTATCTGTGTCTATATTTACTTGTTTTCAATTTCTGATATTTGATTTGATCTTCTCAGACTTTAGCCATTGATACTTTGTCAATAAAGCTGGTTATTTTTTTATCTTTTTTTCTGTACATCTGACAATCTTTTAATCAGGATTACCACGGCTTCCTTATGCAGATCTTAGTCAAGTCGATAGCCATATCAAGTTAAGTATAACTGTCTCGATAGATTTTTGCCATTCAGGGGACTTGACACTCTTTTAGATTTTACACTTTATGACTGCCGCTATTGATATAAAAACGCGAAAGTCTCCCTTCCTGCTGTTGGCTAAAGAGTAATGTTGTTCGATGAATCTAAAAATTCGTTCGAGTAGTTTCCCTTATTCAATAATGTCTGAGAACACTTTAAATTTTTGCGGGACCTACCGCTCTACAGAAGAGCTTGCTGATGAATACGGCTTTTTTTTTTTTTTTTTGCACACAAGAGAGCATTGGCACACATCAGATTAATGAAATCAGAGGTAGAAGAGGAGTAACGCCCCTTATGTGAAAGACACCTACAGTGCTAAGAGTCATGGAGACCTAAGGGTCTTCTTTAAATATGTTTCTTTCTTTGGTATTACGTTTTACATCTAGATCTTAAAAAATAGATCTGAAAAAAGGGCTTCCTCATTAAAGTATCTAAATCCATCACGTAAGTTTGCATTTGTAATGCAGCTGGTAATCCCATTTAATTTATACATAGCGTTATCTTTTGAAACATTTGAAGACACACTTCTGTGCACGATTGAACATGCGCAAGCTTCAATGAATAATCTTACTGTTTCTGACAATGAAGAAAGTTCCGCTACTCTTGTTGAAATCTCATTCCCTATAGTTCGTATAATTATATGACAAAAGCTTAGGAGACGATAAGTTAAATTAAAATTATCAAAATTTTCTTACCGCACAGCGTCGCCGTGGAAATGGAGTAAAACAGAAACTTGAAGAACAGATTGAACACTTGTATGGGATCTGACGTAAGGTTTTCATTCATAAATCTCCACGATTTTCTCTAGAAGGAAAACAACACAATGAAAGATGAAATCGTTGCTTAACTTTGAGCCCCTTGGTCGGATTTGTACGTCGAAAGAAAGCTTCAAGTTTCCAAAATCTTAGTGAAAAAGAAAAGAGTGATGAAAAATGTCCATAAATTTAGAGGGTCAAATAAATACTGCAAGACAATAAGTGTTAAATAAAAGTCGTTAAATTAAACATCAAAACAAAATGCTTTTGTACATGATTGTAAAAGATTACCAGCAGTTTCCACAAATTTGGAGAAATCAAAACTTCTATATTCCAAATAACACGCAAAATAATAAAGAATAATAGTGTATTAGTCGAACCAGCCAATTCTTTAATCAGTGATGACTAAATAATTATAGGTGTGTAATTAGCAGTTGACTGTAGTTGAAACCTTGAGAAATGTAGACCTTTTGTAGCAACTGATACAAACTTTCCTTGCATCTTTAGGTCAACAATGACAAATCATCATGAAGTCTGTCTCAAATACTTTGAAATTCTGTGTTTAACTCACATCTAGTCTGTATGTCAGGGTGTAAAGTCTGTTTTAAAGTAACCTACATCTAGTCGTATGTCAGGGTGTAAAGTCTGTCTTGGTGTAATTTACATCTAGTCTGTATGCCAGAAGGTAAAGTGTGTCTCTGTTTAACTTACATCTAGCCTGCATGTTTGGGTATAAAATCTGTCCTTGTGTAACTTATATCTAGTCTGTGTGCCAGGATGTAAAGTCTGTCTTTGTGTAACTTATATCTAGTCTGTGTGCCAGGATGTAAAGTCTGTCTTTGTGTAACTTATATCTAGTCTCTGTGCCAGGATGTAAAATATGTCTTTGTGTAACTTATATCTAGTCTGTGTGCCAGGATGTAAAATCTGTCTTTGTGCAACTTATATCTAGTCTCTGTGCCAGGATGTAAAATCTGTCTTTGTGTAACTTATATCTAGTCTGTGTGCCAGGATGTAAAAATCTGTCTTTGTGTAACTTATATCTAGTCTGTGTGCCAGGATGTAAAATCTGTATTTGTGTAACTTATATCTTGTGTGTGTGCCAGGATGTAAAGTCTGTCTTTGTGTAATTCACATCTAATCTGTATATTACAGTGTAAAGTCTGTCTGTGTCTAACTTTCATCTAGTCTGTAGGTCAGGGTGTAAAGTCTGTCTTTGTGTAACTTACATCTAGTCTGTATGTCAGGGTGTACAGACCAGCAAACAACAGCAGCGTGGCCAGGTAGGATTGTGCCAAGAAGAAACTGTTCACCGAGTGATGAAACACCTGTTTCGCCAGTCGACCTGAAGCCGAGAGAGAGGTCAATACCGTTATCTCATAGCCAATATTCATCTGCCTTCAACTTCGTTGATTAGAGCACCAGAAAAAAAAAACAAAGAACAGACCAGTCTTAGTGTTACATATTGCAATTAATCTCAGTAAGGTTAGGGACGTTTCCAACTGTTCAGTTTCTTGATTTGTTGGTCTATTTTTTTTACCTAACCTATACACAATGAGATTACACTGGATTTCTCTAATACTCCTGTCAGACAGAAAATGGTAGAAGCAGTTGTAATAGAAGTAGTAGTAGTAGTAGCAGTAGTAGTAGTAGTAGTAGTAGTAGTAGTAGTAGTAGTAGTAGTAGTTTTAGTAGTAATAGTAGTAGTAGTAGTTATAGTATGAAGAATTCAACTTTCAAGAAGGAAATAAGTGAAGTTTCGTGACAATTATAAAAGAATGTACTGAGTTTTATAAAAGTTATTGTTCTTTGACTTTTTTACATATCCCGAAAGTTACCTACCTGTGGCTAAGATCAAGATGAAGAGATTTAAAACCTCAAGAGCTATCATAGTTGCGGAACTCTGAAAAAGTGAGTTGTAAAAAGTTGAGGCCTATGATAATAACCACAATCATGTAACAGGAAGAAAGAACTAAACCTTATATATTTCGGTCTAAGTACATTAACTCTGCAAAGTAAAAACTATTTGCCGAACAAAGTTAGCAAGTTAAATTTTTGAAGGTGTCTGTCTGTCTGTCTGTCTGTCTGTCTCTCTCTCTCTCTCTCTCTCTCTCTCTCTCTCTCTCTTTCTCTCTCTCTCCCTCTATCTCTCTCCCTCCCTCTCTCTCTGTTTCTCCCTGTCTGTCTCTCTCTTTCGCTCTCTTTATCTATCTATCTATCTATCCATATATCTCTCTTTATCTATATCTCTCTCCATCTCCCTCTCTATCTACCTACCTATCTAACTATTTATCTATCCATCTATATATTTCCCTCTATCTCTCTATCTCTCACTGTCTTGCTTTTTCTTTTTCCTTTCTTTTTTTAGCTACCTCCCTACCTACCTATTTACTTATCTATGAATCTTTCTATATTTTCCCGAAAGAGTAAATGGTCCAAAATTCGAACCCAACCTGTGAAACAAGCTTATAAAAATATTTATGGTCTGTACTGAAGAGAGCAACAACTTCGAAGCAGACATGTCGCAAGGTAGGCCCTCCTAGTTACATTAATATTTTTATCAATCAATCTACATACCTATTTACTCATTTCTTAATTTATGTACCTATCTATCTGTCGATCTATCTGTCTATCAATATATTTATCTGTCTATATGTCTATCTTTATGTCCATATTGACGTTGTGTTATCTCTTCACTCCAAACTGAAGCCGCTACTCACCGCTATAATCATCTTGTAATGTTGGACCAGGTGTTTTGGTAACACGTCCATCACCGTCAGCATCATCAGGTTCAGGAACTGACCACAACACAAACAATACAATCAGAAAAAAGGCAGCACATGATAAATGTAAGGTTAACAGCTCCTACATAACACACCTAGTTCAGCTAAAATCACATGTCACAGTTTTGTTGTATCCTTGCATCAGATTCACCACACTCACAGTCTTGTGTAATGCTGGACAGAAACGCTATAGGGCTTTTCCATGAGCTTGAAATAATTACTTAAGAGTAGTTCCCCTTGGGCAATGGTGAGTTTTAGGCTTAGTTTCATACTAGAGTTAGTGAGCGCACCTTTTGAATTTTACACATTGCCTCATTGATGCAGAAGAGATTTGATGTGTGTAAGATTTTCTCGGAACTAAATCCACCTAATTTTGTTTTGCAATTATACTCATTTTGTTTTTTCATTTAATTGTATGTTCACCGTAATTCATCTTATAATGATAGTTGCGCTGCTGTTGTCCCTTCTCTTCGCGGTTGCTTTTAATTATTAGAGATATGTATATGTCACAAGCTTTGACTCATTGAGCTGTTGAGATTTTCTAATAGTTCGTGTCATGTTCCCTAAAAGGTTAAAAATAACACATCTAGCTCAAATGTTAGTTAATGCATTTTGAATTAATTTGTTTAAAAATGTTTCATGATAATGATTTTGTAGAAAATTTTGTATGCAAAGGGCTGTAACTCAAAATTAGATTGAGCTACTTGTGTCTCATTTCTCCCTATTGCCTCCCCTAAACCTCTCTGATCATAGACAGTATCACTGACATCACCACCAACTTAACCAGCATTTATATCATAAGGATCGATGCAATCTCAATATAATTATCTTGATCACAGTTTTTTTGTGATTTGCCGCGATTATTACTAGTCCATGTGACTGAACTAATGAATCCTCCGTCTGCCCAGGTAACTGAGCCGGACCCGGTGTGTTTCGTGCCGTTTTGTTTACGTCAGAACGTGGGTGGGTGAGGGGTGGGCGGTGAAAGTTCCACCGCCTTAGTTACTATGTAAAAGCTCGCGAAACTTCAGTGGTCATCTTGCTACAATTCTGCAGTCAAACACAAACCATCAACCTTCATAGTGGAAGTTTTTCGACCCCTTCATCCCGTTTTGCTCTAAGTGCCACTGACAGTAAGCTGAGAAAATCAAGGTTCAAAAGGTAGACTTTTTACTGCTTAATAGCTAAACTTCTGTATTGATTTGATTTTCATTGATCATTTCACGGCAGATAAAAAAAATCGGATTCAGGCCGCTTAGCTTACAAAGACCACACTCTGATCAAAATTGACGCTTAAGACAGAATAATTACATTAACGGGTCGTATCTATCCTCACTATTTACATCAATTTGCAACGTAACTTTGGAGATCTTTGAAATGATATTGACCATGAATAAGCTTGGTGCAAAACTATCCATAATTTTAATTTGCTATTAAATTTTAATGAATAGCGTGATGTGACAACATTTACGAGAAATATGGTTCCAAATTGCATAATTTCTCTCTGACATAATCATTCTTCTTTGCAGTTTGTATTTCTTAATGTTTTTTTTATGACTCGTTTAAGGATATGCAACTAGAATAGGTTCTGAGAACAGTTGTTACATGATAAAAAGGTTTGCGGCAGCGGTGACTTTCGCGGGTTTTTTTTTTCAAACTTACTCATATGAGTACAATTTAATTACTTTGCAAATATCATATTTCACTGTGAATTCTCAAGACCTTTCCAACTATATGCATCATGCATAGGTTTGGTGCAAAACTGGCCATAATGGCATTTTACTATTAAGGTCAATACTATTAAAGTTTTAAGGAATGGCGTATTGTGACGTCATTTACAGGTAGTAGGATTTCGATTTCCGTGTTCTAACGTTGTTTTTCGAACAAATCTGACCTAGTACTATTAAAATCTCAAATAAAAAAATTATGTTGCAGAGATTTCTCGTCAAAGCTATTTTAGGTGTAAATTGACCGGACTATACCTGTAAGATGACAGTAATGAGAGTGATGTTTCTGTACAGGAACTTCCTCCCGCTGGGACAGCAATGGCGGCCCCACCAACTCTTCCTGCGGCGAGTAACTACCTGACGGGGTCCCGGAGTTCCAACTTGAGACTGGGGAAGGGAGGGAGAGGGGGGTGGAAAAGGACTGATCAATCAGGGAAATCCAAGCTTGGTTTGCTGGTGATCATATAAGTTATCGACCATTCGAAATAAGTCGGATGCCGAAGACTTTGAATTGAGACAACTGCTTTAAAGAAAGGATTAATTCATACTTTCTCGTTTTTAATTAAATCTCTTAATTCCTCTTCTGTGGACCGGCTATGTGGCCTTGCGGTAAGACACTCGCTCAGAGATCGGGAGGTGCGTGGTTCGGTACCCTGCCGAGTCAAACCAAGGACTTTAAAATTGGTATTAGCAGCTGATCCGCTTAGTATCTGGCACTATGGATTAGTGTAAAGTCTGGTTGGCCCTGTGTCAGGATAATTTGACTGGGTGTGGTGTAGGCAAGCACTTCTTACGTCACTGTGTGGCAGCACGCTTTCAATTGTCCCCAGCGTCGTCTCTGAAATAACCTCGAAGTTGACTGGGACGTTAAAAATCAAACAAACTTTCTCTTCTGTTAATATCGATCACCAGTTTTCTTTGCGGATCATTAAAATTCTTGTCATTGAATGAAAGCAGAAAATTTTTTTGCTATGAATAATAAAAAACAAATCCACAGAAACATGTTTTGGTTTATTTTTATACTAAATTTTCAGGCCCACAAATGTTATTTTACTCGTTTTTTGTCCAGATGAATTCGTTTTTTTTTTTTTGTTTTTTTTTGTTCTTCTCACCTGATAAAAGTCATTAAGTAAAGCCCGCGTCTCGTCTAGTGCTTTCATAAGATCTGTGAGTTGAGATGTGGAAATTTTCACCCATGGTTCTTCCTCGTTTGGAGGCCTGTGAGATAAGCAGAGCTGTGTAAGTTGAGCTTGTAAAACCCGTTGGAGCTAGTCGACCAGCATTTAGTTAGGTTTTTTTTCCTGTGGTCATTTTTTTTAAATTCTAGAAATTTCCGCAAACGTAAAAATTTCCCCGTCAAGATATACCAAGATAATTCATTAGGAAGTCAGCGATGGTATGACTTTTGCTCTGTTATGTCTGTTTGACAAAACTCTTAAGGAGTTAGCATATCATTTTTCTATGATGATAATTTCTTTTTAGCTTCTTCTTTAACTTTCGAAGCAATGATGGGTACATTTGCAAAATAAATAATTGGACATATCGATGGCAGGCACATCAAACCTCTGATTTTAATATACGAAAAGAAGCCACATCAGAGGTTTGATGTGCCTGCCATCGATATATGAGTTTTAAATAAATGCAGGTATGAAAATGTCGCGTTTTCTACTCAACTTACGAGTGCTTTCTTTATTTATAAAAATGCAAGCATGTTAAGCTTGTCTAAAAATCATTTCAAAATGATATGGTGATATTTTTGTTATTTCGGAAATATTTAATACCTTTGTTAACTGCCACCGATAACATCGTTCACATCACAAAAGTTTGAACTAACCTTGGTGCAGATCTTTCCTCCGTCATGTCTTAGGCTTTTTTATGAGTCAAGCCAAACTTTGTTTGCTTGTTTGTTTTCGTTCTAAGGGAATAGAATCCAGGCGATGCCAAGCGTCTTTTTCTTTTTTGGTCGCGGGAGGCCTTCATATAGTAACCCAATCACATGTTTTATCTATCGTCCATTTAAGAGTTGCTTGAAAAAATACAGTTGTTAGGTCCACTCAGTAATACTTCTATACACCGAATTGTCATTTCTTCGTAAGCAGCTACTGGCCTAGATAAGGTTTCTTCTGACTGAAAGAAATTCTATAATAACAAATGTCTCGTAGCCATTACAGTATAACAGGTAAGTCGGATGCGGATATTTCAGATTTCAAATTCACGCCTTATCAAAGTCTACTATGATATTTTCCTTTGAATTTTCAATCAACAAAAATTAATTATATCTGTGCACAAAATGTTAATAATTTCTTTTAAGTTTCTAATGTTTTAAAGCTGAGAGAAGCACAATGTTATGGATAGCGACGCCTCAGAATGAGAGAACCGCGACATCCGAATCATGTGAATCAGTTGTGAGGCATTATGATTGTTTGGGAACGAGATCAAGACAGACTTATAAAACTTTGGCCCAATTGGTTGTGCTGTCCTTGCTTGCGTTTAATTAACAACCCGAGAAGCAATGAATTTGCACTAAATTCTTTTCAATAATAAGCCTGCATTAAATACATGTAGGCCTAGTAAATTTATCAAGAGTCTAATTACATCATGCTCTGTGACTGTCAGCATAGACTGTAGCTAAGTCTGACATGTCCTTTCTTTGACAAGTGAACTAAGCACAAGTCTTGACATTCATTGTCATAACTTTAATCTGATGTCTAGGTCTACTTGGCCTTGTAACTCTAAGGCAGTTTAAAGCTACATTTAAAAATCGAGGTCTGGATCAAGAGTGATTGATACAGGAACAGCTAGTAGTGATGTCCATCGTCGAATGATTTCTTCTGGCACGAAGCCAAATCTTCAAGTTTAGTCAACACCCCGTGCTGAATGAAGAGAGCCTGTATGCCCAGTGGATGTTCTAGTTTACATAACAAGAGCTAGGATTTGATAGTCATACAATAATGTAGATAGTTGTTAAGGTACGCTGTAGATTGTACTGTGTGCATGTTATTAACAATCCTCTTGTATTGAAGTCTTCAACACTCACTGAGAGAAAGGCCTATGTCTTGAGTTTATTTATTTGGCGCATTGGTAAATAAAAGAAGAAAGCTTTTTTTAACTTCTATCATAAAAGGAAACAGTCATTAGAAGATGTGGACATAATTGTCTTGTGACCAGTAAGAAGTAGTTGGATATTGGAAAATTTTAATTTGAGAAGAAGGCCTTTTGGTAGTGGATTCTTATTTGTTTGTTTCTTTCATTTTGATCATATCAAAAAAAAATTTTATCTTTCCACAATGTTTTGGTAATGCAGTCTGCAATTGGTGAAGGTTTGGGAGCTTCAATGAAGTTCACTGTTTTTATTATCAAACATTTGTAATAGAAAAATAGAGACACTGGGCATGTTTGCATTGGTTTTCTAGAAAAATCAATAGTAAAACGAAGTGGGCACTCCGAGAATAGAATGAAAACACTTTCTTGCACAATCACATTAAGTTTGTAAGAAAAAAAAATAAGTTTGATATGAACACATAAAAAACATGAGATGTAACAGTGCTTGTTAATGTTCTAGATTTCTTATTTCACAACATCAGAAAGAAAATCGTGTATCTTCAATTAGAAAGAGAAAAGGACAAACAAAACCTAAGTTTGATTTTTCGTTACACTAACGTAGAAAATTCCTGTTAATGTATACACAGTCGTTTTTATGAGGATGAGCTCTTCAATCTTACAAATCGAAAATGGACTATGAAAATGATAGTCCAAATTCCTATCTACTTACTCAAAAACTTTTGGTTAACCCTATCCATGCTCCGAACTTACGATGTTCTTCCACCAAAATCTGACTGTAAAAAAATTGGAATCGTAAGCTTTATTGTAAAATCTTTTCTTAGCCATATTTTAATACCTACTCTTCCTTCATAACAATGACAAAGCTTTAAAGACTAAAGACATACGACTTGTATCGTTGTCAGAAAAGTAATAACACCGGATCTTATGGATATATTATGTATTTAGCAATGACAGACTCGTTCTGTGCTATTTAAATCAAGTATTTACAACGTGGCGATATCTCAACACGTTACTGACTTAAATACTCTGTAAACTCCAAAATCTTCTGTCACAAGTTCGAACTATATTATTATGACTCTTTTTCAAATGTGTAGACGGTGTTGTTTTAATCGCAAGAGTATATAGATTAAAAACTGTATCCTTGCAGCTTTTGCCATAACTGGCTTTCCACGTGTTTAGTGTTTATTTTGGTCGGAAATTATTAAACTTGACTGAAACGGAACCGAAACTTTGGTTAGTACGACAAAGTCTTACAAACACAGTATGATAATCAACCATTCCTCTCCGAAGAAGAAAAAAACAAGAAACATTTTAATATAACCTCGATCTCGTGCGCCATTTTACGATGAATTTACACAAAATATCCATCAATCTGTAAAAATTGCTTCACTTTCCAAGCAGCCAAAGAAAAAATGAACAGTATCATATCCCGAGCAAGGCAAACCATCAGTACAGCCGGTTGAGTGGAAAAAACTGCCGTCACATTAAGCCGGCTCAGCTGACTGTGTTCAATGTAAGCAACAACATGATGTTTAGCCTGCCTGATTACAAGTGCCGTGTATTATTAGTAGTCGCTCGTCCTACAGCACCATCACCATCATCTTCATCATCATCGTCATCATCAAGTTACCAGCAAATCCGTGGCCTAGCCCGCTACTTGCCTACTTCAACTGAAGTGCTCAGTGTGTCTGTGTGACCTGAATAGTGTCCCTTTTTATTAACCTTTGACCATTAAACAGCTGCGGTTTTTCACGAGTTCTTTAGTCTTCACCAGCTCCCTCAATCTTTTTTATGAATATGATATTTCTTATTCCATTGTCATAATTGTCCTGGTGTGATGGTTTTTAGTAAAGGAAAGCCATTGATCAACGCCTGAAAGTGTTACATGCTGAGAGCAAAATAAATAAAATCGTTATCAAACGTGATTTCATTGGGAGAGTCATAGGACTCAAACGTCTGAGGTTTAATAACTTTGATTCAAAAACTGCTATATCGGGGACAGATTACACTGGTACATTCCAACACCTGATATACACTCATGATAAAATAATGAGAATAATTATTATCTCAGGATAAACTCTCTCTCATGTCTTACCTACTGTGTGTCTTTAATCTGAGAACGATTGCTAAATTTTTATCAAAAACATTATTATTATCATATCATACGCGCATACTTGACCTTAATACCGGGACCGGATCAGGCCTGGGCTGTTAGTAACTCGCACCTGATTCAGATCAATACACGAGACTGGGTGATTTAAATCCCAGGCGTTGAACACATAACCAGTTGTAGCAGTAGCAGTAGTAGTAATAGTAGAAGTACTAGTCGTAGTAGTAGTAGTAGTAGTAGTAGTAGTAGTAGTAGT
>BMAT01006438.1:15132-29857 GCA_019649035.1 Elysia marginata
CGGCTCAAAACAACATTTACATGTAATATAAAACATAGGGCACATGACATCTACTCATACTGGAGTTTACTGCCTGTCTTACGTGCCTAGCGTGTATCCCAGCTGGTCTAGTAATTGATTGAGCTGTGTCGTAAGTTGCGTTCCATGTCCTTATGTAACTACACATTGACCGTATCAGTCCGATTTTGAAAACATCAATTTGCATCTTAATACCATGTCTTCTTCTATTCATATCGTCATTCTATCGACAAGTGTCTGAACACCCCCGCCAAAAGAATTCATATTCTTTTTAATTTTCCTTTCCATGTTCTTTTTCTCATCCTCTTAATGCTATGTTGTATCTCATATTATTATTCCCTATTTCAATCACTTCAACCAAATAATGCAAAGCTAAATGGCGGTCTTCACCTCCTAAAATGGAAGAAAACATCTAGCGTAGACCCTAAGAAGAAAGAAAATTCACGCAAAACTTAGGCTAGATCCAGGCCTAATCTAGTCTAGATTGATCGTTGTTTGCCTTTTCAAATCTAAATTTAGATCTAAATCTCCGGTATCTTTGCTAAAGAAGATCTAAATCTCCCTGTACGTATAGATCTAGATTTAGTCTAGATGCATTGATCGTTTTTTGTCCTTTCCAAGCGAAATCTAGATCTAGATCTATGCAATTGAATTTTCTAGATAGTGTGGCCTAGGTAAAACTTTTCACAGATCACTTTAATATCCAGGATAGTCTAGATCTAGAGCCGAGAAGTTACATTCATTGTTTTATCATATATCATTTATTATTTTCTTCAAAAAAAAAGAAACACTTTTTTGTTTCGGTTTAGAGTCAGAACATGGAAGCGGAAGTTTGTTTTGAAAGTCTTAGAAACGGCGGATTGTAGATCTAGAATGAACCATTCCGAACAAAGTAAACAAATTGAATTTCAATGTTCGCTTCCACACACATAAAAAAACAACAAAAACAGTAAGAAAAACCCCAGCCAAACACGAACCTAGAAATCAAATGGCTTACTATTGTAGATCAAATTTTCACGGACATTCTGGTGAAACCCACATCAAAATACGTAGACCTTGTGAAAAGCCTTTCGCCACACAAAATTTGTTGTCCTAAAATCATAATAGGTTAAGAGTATACAAAACTTACGTGTTTAAAAGTTTGAAATCTCAAATGCCACGTCCTTTTCGTGATTACCTGGTTAGTAACTTTAGAATATAACTGCAAGATGTGTTTTTGTTTTTGGTTTACATAAAGAAATGACCCCACTGGTTCAGCTCAGGCAATATATTGTTACACATTTCAGCACCAGACGATGTATGATTGGTCCAGCGAACTACATTATAAAGCATTTTTGTAGCCTTTGCAGTGATATAAAAATGGTACCATATGGTTTTTGGTGATTATATAACAACTTTATCGTATTGAATTGGTGTACCTAGCGTAAGAGACAATTGTATTGATCCTATTCGCATTCTAGTAATACCGCATGGAGTGCTGACAACGTAAAACTTTATGAGGTCGTAGAGTATGCAGTTGTGTATATTCGGGAAGTATAAACGTTATTTATGGAACCACGGAGACGTCTCCCAAGACCACATAAGTAACGTAACGTTAGGTATTACGTAAATATTTCTGTTCGTCTATCCTATTCCGCTCGATTTGGACGGAACTACAGACCTTTCACGCCACAAATTTATCAAGACAGTAGCTTTTGACACGAAAAAGATGAAGCTTGTACAAGAATCATCAACGAGGAGGGATTTGAAAATCGTTGTCATGGTGTAACTTTACTCGAACTTATAAGATGACCCTTAGAGTTAGACAATACGGTGTGACTCTAAATGGCATAACAAAAACTTCTTTTGTCTTCAACTTGGGGAGTCATTTGAAGCTTTACACCTCGGACTGGTAGTGATAGAGTTTGGAGTCGAGGTAACTGGACATGTTCATTTCACCGATCTAAAAAAAAGGATATTTGCAAACGTGCCATGGATTTAAGCAAACAAGGACAGAGTGTGGAGCTGGATTTCAACGGTAATGTAGGGAATGCATTGCAGGGTACATGCATGGACGATGATGGTGATAAAAAACATTCGAGTAGCGAGTAGGCTGCCCCCCAACCCGTCGAGATATGAATGCAGCTTATATAGCATTGGATGGTATTTTTCCTTCCCACAAGGTTGCTAAGAAGAAGCAAGGGTTATTTAAGGTTTTGAGGTCAGTTGTGTGGACTGTGGTTGAAGGTACATGGAAAACAAACCTGACCAATTTCAAGCAATACAAGATTTAGATATCTAGATTCAGGATTTTGGTTTTGCCGTCATGTGAATTTAAAACAACTAAGTAGATATAAGTATTTGATTTGCTGTAACATTAGATCAATGTGAGCGGCGCTGTGGATAGATAGGTCTACTTGGCTCGCTGCTGAATGAGACATGACTCTCTAGGACGTCCGCAAAAACTGATCTCACCAGTGGAGTCCTTCTGAGCTAATCTAGGTCAATAATTTCTTCTTTAGCGTGCCACTCGTCAATGGCGTATATTGCAAAAAAGATATTAAAAAATTTTTTAAAAATACGGTAGTTCAAACGCTATAGGCCTAGCGGGGTATTAGAGCCTTACTGCGGCTTGCGCCGACCTCCTTTTTGTCTCATGGCGGCGTCACCGAAAGTCCCATCTAGCTAACTAGTATATCACTGGCTGGTACTGATAAGTGGTCTACTTATTTCAGACCTGTAACCGTTCAGATAATGTTGGAAGTTCTTACAGCTTTTTTTTTCTTAATTGTGTTGCCTTCAAAGGCTGTTGGGTGTGCCAGAAACTCATACTTAGTGGCACTTTTTTTTGTCTATTTGCGCATTTTGTTAAAGAGATCTATACAATTTTGAGAGGTTCTGATACAGGCCTACTATTCAACCCAGTCCAAGCTAAAAACAGGCGGACAAACCTGGGGGAGGGGGGGGTCTAGAAAGTTCATTTGTAAAATACTTTGTAAAATCAAGGTACACAAGTCATTAGATTTTATTCGCAACGGGCTCCATAGGAGGACGGTAACGTAAGCTTTGAGTTGGCTCCGCCTCCTTTCATTAGTGACTGGCGATAACATAAACAGTTAAGCTTTACCCGAACCTTCTCGTAGTCAACTCAACAAGCTCATGAATGACCAAAATAAATTTGCTGCATACGTATACCAAGAGGCTAAAACTTTTCCCACTTCACACATTGGCACTGTATTAGTTTCCGAGACCGATAGCAAAATTCACATATAAATGTGTGAAATTCTTGTATCATGCATTACCACGGGCTGGGCCCGTTTTGCGTTCTGTATGAGTCAATCTTACGTCATACATAGAGAAAAGTTTCTTGACCAGCAGACTTCTGAGCAAATAAAACTTAGATCTAACATCAAATTTGTTGGTGGGGCTATTAAGGCGAACTTCAGCCATTAGAGGCCTGAAGTTGATTTTAAGATAATTTGACAGCTGTAGGGTGGAGACACTGTAGGTTGCAGTTATCGTTATCGTCTTCGTTCACATAAATTCTATTGTTTTTCTTCTCGGAGATACTTCGTGTTTTCGATGTTGTATCCCTTAGATTGACCACCCATCGGAGATTTCCTTCCGTTAGGAAATTTCCCTTATTTGAGTTATCTCCCCTTATGCCACATAAGCATGTGTAAGAAAATATTTCAACCCAAAAAGACACGGATATTGAGAATGAGATTGAAGCGCGAATTGTCGTTCCTGTTTGCAATCTCCCCCCTTAGAAGTCAATTGCTTGCGGGCAAAAACGACGGTTTTGTGCTCTATTCTCATTCCCAATAATTGAGGCCATGTAGCTTCAAACAACTGTGAAATTAGTCGACCCATGGGACTGGATGCTCTTCTATTTTTTTTGGCTTGTCAGAGTCACTCAGACACATTTAATCAAACATAGCGTGTTAAGTTATGGCTTTCAAGCGTGAGAAAACCCACCAACTACTACATGTAATAAATTTGTACAAACAAGACATTTCAACAATACTCTTCTGTTGGCAAGCTTAAATGTCGTACTTTCTAGATTTTTCATGGCCCCAATAATCTTCAAGATTCGTTTGGCCACATGGCGTAAAAAAATCAGCCCGAAAAATCCACTGATTTAAGATACAATTGAAAGGATTTAATTTTTTTGATCAAGCGTTTATATGAGGTGCAACACACAAAGTTTGAAGGAAAGTTTTTTTTTTATGTATTTGATTAAGATCAATGGTTTTAGCTCACAGCAAAAGAGATTCTATCGGAATTAAGGCTAATTATGGTTTGGGATATTTATAATAATTATGGTAGAACATTTGATTTTAAATAGCTGGCAAGTTTGATTTGATTTGTCTTGGCGAGGAAAAATCTACAACGACCTTATCATGACACATCCATGGTCAACAAGCTGTTCCGTCATTACAAAGGAATTAAATCTAAAACGGCTTACCAACACACAGTCATAACTCATATCCAACAAACTGCTCCAACATTGCAAAGGAAGTTTAAAATGGAATGACCGTATCAAGACACAGCCACAATCAACAAAATTAATGTTTTATCATTCCAAAAGTAGCTAAATTTAGATTTGCCGCAATAACAAAGTTTTTATAATTCCAAAGGGAGTTTAATCTAGAATAGTCGTAATCAACAAGGTTTTGTATTACTACTAAAAGAATTTAAACTGAGAATGGCCAGTACCAATAAAACGTTCCATCATTCTAAAAGCAGTTTACTCTATAAGGGCCACAATTGAGAAACTGTTTCATCATCACAAAAGAAGTTAAATCTAAATTGTTATTACAAAGTTAAATTTGGAATGGTCACATCAAAACTCAGCTGTCATAATCAACAAAATTTCATTGTACCATGTGTAAAAGGAGGTAAATCTAGAATGGTCATACCAAGACACAGCTAGTAATATAATCAACAAATTGTTCCTCCATTACACAGGAAGTTAAACTTAGAATCTTAAGCCAAGACATAATCAAAACTCAGCTGTCATAATCAACGAAATTTCATTGTACCATTTGCAAAAGGAGGTAAATCTAAAATGGTCATACCAAGACACAGCTAGTAATATAATCAACAAATTGTTCCTCCATTACACAGCAAGTTAAACTTATAATCTTAAGCCAAGACATAATTTGTCATAATCAACCAATCAACACCAGTACAAAAGAAGGTAAATCTAGAACGGCATTGTGAAGACACAGCCAAAACCAACGAACTGCTCCATCATTTCTCTGGAGATGCTCATCTGATCATGGGGGACATGATGACCAGCTCCGTGTACGACGACCCGACACAGGTCACGTGATTGGGTGTAGAAACCAAACAACTTGAAATCTCCCACGGGGTCCAGTTTTGTCGGCCAGTACCACATCTGTCTGGATTGCTTCGCGTAGTCCACGTGACCGAGCCAGGGTATCTCCAGCACAGCTTCCTCCACCGCCCCGGAAGTGATAACTGGGTCAAAGTCGCCATTGAAGATCAAAACTTTGTAACTCCCCGTGTCCAGCAGAGCGCCCAATTTATCTCTAGTACTAGAAAGGTAATCAAAACCCATTCTCTCGTGGACATCGTAGTTGACTGCGTGGAAAGGTAAGCTGCCTGCGTGCACTGCTTGACGAACGCGCTCCGATGCCATGATGCTTTCGGTCACAGAGTAGTCGACCTTTTCACCCGTGACAAAGTTATCATTGGAAGGGAGGTTTTTGAAGAAGATCTTGCCCAGGAGAGTTTCTGTGGATATTTTTCGGCCCATCTTACCAGCATTGTACTTTTTTATAACAGCGTTCATGTCTGCTTTGTGCTTGTCTGCCTGGCTTCGAGTGACAACGCCTATACTATACAGGTAGTCTATCTGTGCCGGAATCATTATCTCAGGCGCAAAAAACGGACTGCCCAGGTAGATCCCAGTCAAAGGCAGTTTGGACTTTCCACGTATTTTAGCTTCGTGGATTCTGTAGGCTAGTGCGGAAGCGTACTTCCCGCCGTACGATTGGCCGCCAATATAGAGCTCTTTTCGGCTGGAGTCTGGAAACAGCTGGTAAAATTGCTCTAAAAACTGATAAAGATCTTCGGCGTACTCGTCCTGTGTGATCATTTTGCGTGGGTTTTTCCCTTCTTGGTAGCTGTACCCGGTACCCACCGGGTTGTCTATATAGAGCATGGAAAAAGGACCTGTCCACGATTCGTTCCTAGGCTCGAATTCTCCAGGGATTATTTCACCTAAAAGGATATGTAGGGGTAATGACATAAAAGAAGACATTACCCGGCATGCCTAACGTGGGGTCGAAATCGTTTGAAAAAAAGTCGAAGAAAGTCAGGTTTTGGATGAGTGATTCGCAAGGAAAAGAAGGACGAGTTACAGGTAAACTTGATTAATATAACACAGTAGTTTCCAATTCAGTTAGATTTAGAGTAGATGCCTTAAGAAAATATGCCTACCAGCTATCAACTGAATATTAATATTAGTATCGTCAGAAGCTTTCGCGCATACGGAATAGAAGACGTTTTATATCTGACATCAATAAGGCCTAAATTATAAAATGAAGAAATAATATAAAGTAATAAAACAATAGGTACAGCAAACACTCGAATAGCTAGATACTTGCATTTAAGTGTTTGAAATAAGCATACAACTGTAGGAGAGGGCATCCAGAATAACTTGATTTTGCTGTGCGCTGATTAAACTGCACATTAGTTGATAAAACAAATAATATGTAGAAATATTTTTGCAGCTGTTGTGGACACCATCAGGTATCGAACAGCAAATGTGTGCTCTTAAGGGTACTTAATCATGAGTTACATGAATAATGGAACCCACTTGATATAACTTTTACTGTAAAATCTTGCTTCAAGTCTCATTTTATATCGTTGGAATGCTGTCAATATGGCCTAATTATTTTTTACTTTTGAGATAAAACATTTTTTAAAAAACTTTTATTTTCGCTATTTTTAAGTTTTGAAAAACTACAATTACCCAGGATGTTCATTTACTCCATCCCTCTAATTATCAAAACTGGTTTTTGTATAAATCATGGGATTTAGAAGACTTAGGCCATCTTGGCGTGGCCCTGATCAGGCTTAGGCCAATTTGGTTCTAGCGCAATTTGGGTTGGGCCGTTTATTTATCTTTATTTTTTTAATTGGTCATAGTCAACTTTTGCTTTAACACATTTTTGGGGTCCTGAAATGATGAGTTGATTCAAGTTTCACCGTATTTTAATATTCATTGGAAAGAAGCATGAATCATTGAAGGGGATATAGCTAAACCAAAAGAGGCGAGGTTTTACTAGAGGCATTGAGTCACACATGATAGTTTGTTTTTATATGCTGTGAGAGTGCCAGTAAGATTTGCTTTAAAACATCTGTTATCTATGATGTAAATGGGGCTTTGCAAGCGTAATTTTACGCCCGCACAATTTGTGCGATTTCTACAATGTTATGCATGTTAATTCTGTAATTTTGCGTCCTTTGCATTTCCTTCAGATGCTTTTAACTTCATGATAAAACTGAGAAAAAGGCCAAGAAATGTGGGTTTTTTTTTCTTCTGTGTCTTTGTATTTCTATATGAGAGTGATGGTTGATGCATCTGCAAAATAATCATATTTCTTTTATAAAAATAGGTCGCATCTCAAACTTAAAGAGAAAGTGGAAATACGTGAAACTTGTTTTCACATAAAATCTCAAAATGTAAACAAAATTAGGTGGGCCTTTAATGTTTTTTGACGTAAAACTCTTCATATTTATCATTGCTCCGCTGTTTATTGACATTTATGTAAATCAGCAATGAATCTACCTGCGGCCTGTGATTGGTCCGTGCTACATCCGGGTATACAGCTATCGTATCGCCGTTTGGGCTGCAGAGGTCCATTCTCCCAGAACAAACCCAGCATGGACGTGATGCCAGGCCCACCATTCAACCAGACCACCACAGGGGCATCTGCATTCTCCTAGTGCAACGACATAATTATTATCCATGGCTATCAGTAAGACGCACAGGGAAAATCACGCTCACATGCCAAAAGTTTGTAGTTTACCAGCATTTTCGTTTAGTGTGTTTCATGCTCAGTTCAAGATGTGTTTTTAATGACCCGAGATATTTCGTTTCAACTTTTGAAAATAGCGAAGAACAGCTGGCCGTACGTGCATGATTGTCCGGGTTCTTTTCAGACTCTGCGTATTTTAGATTTTCGTATTAGAGAAATCGCTCTTAAAATCAACACTTCGAATAAAAGGGAAGTCTAGCTTAGAGTCCACTTCTTGTGGCTGCCCCTTTCAGGTTCTTTACCTAGCTTACGTTTTGTTAAGTACAACCGACCAAGGATATATATTATATAGCTTTCTTTAGTGGATGAATCATTACGTTGTTGAGGCTGTGCGCATTACGTAAATATAGTGTCTCGTTATCGAAATGGCCAACGTTCCCAGAAGTTAGAGTAAAAACCTTTTGTGCAATGAATCAATGTTACCCTAATTTACGTACATCTAAACTGACCCTTAGTAAGAAAGAGTTCATCTCTGACCTCCGGGCTCGCCCGCCATTTTGAAAGCAAAATGCAATATTTTGGCAATGTGCACACCTGAATTGCATCCACCTAATGAGACTATATAAAAAGTGCATTCATTCAAATATGAAGAAACATTCAATGCCTTTTTTTCCTTCCATTCCCAACCCACTTTTATTCATAATTCTGATGGGCATAAAGTTGCAGGAAAAGTAGGCCTAACGTTAATAAATTTATATAAACAAGGAAGCAAATTGTGTATTCAAAATACATGTACATTTAAGACTGTCTTAGAAGATCCGGCGGAGATACCATTCAATTTGGTACTTTCTCTAAAATTTTGGAATTTTCTTTAATTGGACCCCCCCACACACACACACACACATACTTTAAAGATACGATTTTATGTGGAGTAAGAAAAAACTGCAACCCTTGAAACAAGGTTGATCTGGGCATAACTAAGTATGCGCTTGCTGCTGAAATGTGTTGAAAGAAATCACAATTCGTGCGCTACAAGTAAATTATGGGTATGAGATTAGAGCGCACATTATCATTCATTTTGGAAAACTTCCTCTTTCAAGCCAATTGCTTGCGGGCAAGAACGATTATTTTACGCTCTCATCGCCTTCCCAATAATTATGGTTTGTTCTGGATCTTTATTAATATTAAACGCTCTTTATTTCTCTGCAATACGTTTTTTTTTTTTCAGAGTATACTTTATTTATAGCTCTATTAGTTTTTAAAAATCCGTTTTCGTTGAAAAGGGTAATGTCTATAAATGACGGTAAAACTTGCTAACAGCATTGCACTACACATCTTAGTAATGTTCTACTACTAGTACTCCTGTTAATTTAAATGGTGTTCACGTTTTAAATTTAAAAATACAAAACTATTTTTTTAAAATCCAATAAGTATGAATACCTGTGATGGGAAGTACCAAAAGAACAGATGTTTGCCAAAAACTTTGTTGACCGTTATAAATCCCGAGAAGCTCTCCGGTATAGTGACGTCACAGTCAGACCGGACTTCCGGTTTACAAGCGTCCTTGACCTCGCTTAGAGCCCGGGCCTTCCCTGCCTCCCCGCGCGCGATGAAAGGTGAGAGGTGAAGCGGTTTTGTGGATTCCGCAAAGTCTGTGTAGATGGCGCTTTTGATAGTTATGGCGACCAAGAGAGTGATTCCATTTGCAGCAAAAGTTGTAGACGCAGCCATCTTAAATGTGTGTTTTCGCAACTGTCGAGTTCATTAATTAAGAAATTTTTGTAACAAACGTACATGTTAAAAAAAATCATGTGTCTTTCCTTCTGTTTCTAACAGGAAAATTTTTGGTTTTAATAAATTATTGCAAGGAAAAATCGACGTGCTGTTATACAGGAGACTTCAATTGCATACCAATCCAAACTTGAAGGTTCGTTTAATAAAGAAAACTTCATGGAAAAAAATCATCTAAACATAAAAACTATGAGAAGAAAAGGAAGAGTCGATTGAAAACCATCATAGCTCGCGGAGAATTAGTTAACGGCCTCAAAAAATGTCCCATAATGTTTTCATTTTTTTTGTCTAGAAACAAAACCAAAACAGTCCAATTAGCTTAATAAGATGGTTATCTGTTTTCTGAAAATATAGATCCTAAATTTGTCTTTGAGGACAAAAGCTATTCAGCTGCTAGTTGAAGTTATACCTGGACAAGTTTTAAAACTTTCGATATTTTTTAAAGTCTCGGTAAGTCTAGTATATCTCGAAAATTTTTTAGTTGACATTGATTTTAGAGAATGAAACCGAAGATATTCTGCTTAAATAAAGTTTGAGGGTTTTTTTTTTTTGTTTTTTTTTGCTAGAATAAATGTACAGTGAATCACTTTAAAACCAAATAATTGTTCGAGCTGAAAATTAGGATAGGCCAAAGTGTGTTTTTTAGTGTTTAAACAAACCAAATTTTTAAAATTAATCAAATAAGTTTTCGTAATTGTTCAAATAAAATAAATTAGGAGGTTAAGCAAACAATTGTACAAAGTGTTCAATTGAAATAAAAGTGAAAGCAAGCATTTCATTTATTGGATAAAAATAAAGTCCAGGGCTGTACCAATATTTTCTTTCATAGCGCAACAACTACCGTAAGATTAACTGTCTCGTTCGGCAAAAACGGAACCCGCAACACCCAGAACCTATGTAATTTCTTAAAAGTACTGACTCCCTAGATATAGTGTGGGAAACGAGCTATAGGCCTATTCTTAGAAATGCCTGAAGGATTTTATTACAAAATGTATTTTATCCACTTCTGAAAATTTGAGATTTTTCTATAAAATCAATTTATTTTTACACTTGGATAATCATGGTTAACTTAAATTGTAGGCGTAATCGCCAATATTTTTAGGAAGAAATACAAGGACAAAGAAGAAAAAGCTACAAATTTTGTCCCTTTTCTCTAGTTTTTTTTTAATGGCTTTTAACGCATTTTTCTTATTCTAAACTTAAATTGTTTTGTGGCTTTACTAACCTGGTGAACAGCTACTGCCGCGCATGACTTCAACCAAAGAAACAATAGGAAGCTAAAGTCGATAAGTGTTAAGACAGTAGTGACCGTGCGTTATCGGCCCGCTCAAGAAGACGAAGCCCATAGGAGAGGAAATCCAGGTCGGCTGTTGGACTAATGGGGGCCGTCAGCCAATCGTTTGCGGCCAAACCCACGTTTCTTATGGGTGTTGTTATATCATACGTTGTCGTCGTCAGCGCGCAAGGTCTCTAATATCTCTGCTTCCTAATCTGTAAGTTTCCGTTAACAAGGACTTAAAGAAACAGGTGTGGGGAGGTTTCGGGAAGAGGGCGACGCTAGAGGATAGATAAACGATCAAAACAGGATGGTACAGACCACTTGAATCTGAGGGAGAAGGAGCTGGGAACGTGTCGTAGGAGGGGGAAATAATGATTTCCTCGAGGTGTCTTCAGTCACAAAAAGCCACTACGGTATTCATTTCCGCTACTAGAGACCTTGAGCGCTGACGACGATAACGTATGACGTAATAACACCAATAGGTAGCGTGGATTTTATAGCAGACGATTGGCTAACGGGCCCGAATAGCCCATCAGCCGTCTCGAGTTTCCTTCACTATTGACTTCGTCCTCTTGAGCGGGCCCGTAGCGCATAAAATCTTCTTTTGCTTGTTTGTCTGATACTGTTATCTTAACAAAAATTCCATTTCGATGACAAAACGCCACAGTATCTTTAACACTCTTGTCAAACGGGTGTCAAAATTTGAAGCACGTGTTTATCTTAATCTTGAGCCCTATGGACGGTTCTTCTTAATCATGCGCCGTTAAAAATAAATGCCAAATCTTTCCAGCACGCGAAACGACCGTGCTATTTTTTTTCGTTAACTCGTTGCGTGAAATTTAGTATAAACATTTTAGGAAAAAACTTAAGGTTAAGCGGCCAAACAAATGTTGATTTAGGGTACGGATTAAGGTTCACGTAAATTTCAAGACACTTAGTGTATCGTTTTGTCCTTGTCTAGTCCAGCTTCTCTGAATCTTCACGTCAAGTGTTTTTGTCGCGTTTTTTTCTCACTCAAGAGCAATCAGGGGCTGTTGAGAATGAAGGCCAGATCTTTTGAACACTCGAAATGACAGCATATTTTTAATTAGGTGCGTTAATTTTGTGAAGACACTTTAAATAGAAGCATTAGAGCGTCAAGCAATAGGTAGGTCAGAGTACGGTTTAGGATTTACAATTTACATAAATTTCAGGTGCATAAAAAACTTTGTATCTGTTTTGTACGGTGTCTATATGTCTTGATGTGAAGTGATTTTGTAGCATTTCTCCTCATTATAAGTGTGCGTTCATAGAGAAAGCGAGACGCGATTTATCGCTCACGCCAGTAAAAACGTACTGAATAGCCGGCACAGGCACAAGACTCGAGGGTGTGAATAGCGAACGCGGGTTCACGCTTCCCAATCAAATGGACCGGCTCTGTGGCCTAGCAGTAAGACACTCGCTCAGAGATTGGGAGGTGCGTGGTTCGATTTCCGGCCGAGTCAAACCAAGGACTTTAACCCTCAGAAGGGAAAATCCAATTTTTTTTTATATAACAATACATTTATTTAAAAGCTCTTTTTTCTGTAAATTTGTACATTTTTGTTATGAAGTTTGGTTTTCTACAGAAAAAAAACTTCATCATGAAGTATAAAAATGCTTATTTTTTACACAAAATAAATTTTAAAAATGAGAAAAAGTCATGAAATATCTACCAAATTGTCCAAAATGCTTGGCCTTCTGAGAGTTAAAATTGGTATTAGCAGCTGATCCGCCCAGTGTCTGGCATTGTGGATTTAGTGTTGAGTCTGGTCGGCCCGGTGTCAGGATAATGTGACTGGGTGTGGTGTATGCAAGCGCTCCTTACATCACAGTGTGGCAGCACACTTTCAATTATCCCCAGTGCTGTCTCTGATATAACTTCGAAATTGACTGGGACCTTAAAGCTCAGCCAACCAACCAACCTACCCGACCAACTGGCTGTGTGAATTTAACACGCAGTGTACTTAAATTCGACTTGACTTCTTGACAAAAAGGTGTTTCTTTTTTGTCTTGCAGCCAGTCAAAATCATCCTAAAATCAGTCGAAATTGGAAGGTAGTAAGATATTGCTCTAACAAGGAAGCTTATTTTCTCTTCTTTCAAATAAAACAAACAGAAAAACTGTACAAATACAATGCATCTGTCTGGAGTTACAGCCGCTTGAAGTTGGCAGGGTTAGGACGTGTGAGATATTAGAAAGGGGAGAAGTATAAAGGTGTAAATGTAAAGGCCTTGGCAACCATACCAACTTAAATTAAACACATAAAATATGAATTTTGAACAGGTGTTTAAGCTGTTCAGAGATGGCATAAGCCTCAATGTTCTAAAAAAATTTTAAAATCTGAACACCCACTATACTTTGAAAGCCAGTATCTCAAAACTAAGCTTTGCGACTTAAAGCTCATGTGGATAGAATGCGAGACAATAATGTTATCTTGAATTGTTCTTATTGCATTGCGGCATAGCACTGAATTAATGTTACGATTCGATGCCGAGACAAATCAGACTATTACAGTTTTCAACCAGAAGAAGTAATTGTTCATACTTCATAATGCTGTCATTTGTGCTAATTATAGATTTACAATGCTATGGTGTTAAAAAACAGTATTATCAATGTGATGAAATCAAATTTCAGTCATCTGTTTAATGGCATAAAAAGTTGAAAGTTGAGCATTCCTGAACCGAAAAACGGATCAAGAATAGAAGAAGACACTTTGATTTTGCTAGCTGCCAATGGCGCATAATTATTCCCTTATTTATTACTTTTCAAAACCGTTCCAAAGAACGCCCATAGAAGGATTGTTTTATCAAATGATTGTAAAAATGCAGAAGAAACTTTGTTTTAAGTTTGCATTTGACCAGAAATAAAATAAAACGTAAAATTAAAATGAGCAACTGTAAATTTGTGCACGTATCTTTAAAATAAGACCCCAGAGCCCAATGTGCCAGTTTTGATTCTGGTAAAATCTCTCGAAGCAGAACTAGTTCTCGGCGCCGCTGTACCAACATTGACTGTGGATACGCACTTACAACATATATAGGGAACGAGATCAGAGGTAAAACAAGAGTAGCGCCCCTTTTCTAGAAGATAAAACCCCAAAATACTATGGTTGTTTTTGTAATCTAAACTTAGACTTTAGAGTCTTATATTGGTAAGTTTCTTACTTTTATAAACGATTTCACATCTTGAACTCAAAAACTATAGAGCTAAATAAAAAGTTAATCTTCGAAATAAATCTGTCGCATAAATTTTCAAAGATTGTATTCCTAAGACAGCGGGTAATCCCATTTAATTTTCATATAATTTTGTCTTTAAAATATTTTCTTAAAAAATACGCTAGAACGTAAATCGGCATTTGCTAGCCTAAATGATTAAATCTCACTCGGAGAGACATCAGGAAAGTTCCGCTACTCTTGTTGAAATCTCATTCCTCATAAAGACGGTTGGACCGCATGAGTCCAATAGCGCGGTGATTTCTCGCGTGTCGCGTTCTTTGTGAACGGCGGCTAAGAGAAACACGTAGACTTTGGATTGTCGGCTAGTTTAGCTTTTTTTTACCGTCTCAAGTCCAAGATTAAGCAATAGAGACCTTTAGCACACGCACCGTGTCTCACTACGCGTA
>BMAT01006440.1:0-12501 GCA_019649035.1 Elysia marginata
GGGTCTGGTGGTGTCTTGGGTGTTGTCAGTGGGGTCTATGGTGGAGTCAGTGGTGGTGTGGGTAATCGTGTTGGTGGTGGGGTTCGTGGTGAGGTTGGTGGTTGTTTAGGTGGGGTCAGTGGTAGTTTTTATGGTGGTGGTGTATATTGGTTGGTTAAGGCCCTTCAGAGAATTTTTGTAGCGAACTTGAGACCTTTAGTGGATTTGCCGCTACGCAGGACTATGAGGCAACATTCGTAAATCAGAAACAAGTCGCCCAGACTAATTTGAGTCAGAAGATTTTAAAAATTCTCTTGCACCATAAGTTTTAAAGTAGCATTGACGTGGAAGTTCTCAGGATGGAAAAAGATAAAGTTCTAGCTTTGTCAATCACTTAAGTGGCGACGAGCTCTACTGGCAGAGGCTCGACTCTGGGACCGTTCTTGAAAAAGGTTTATGATTTTGATTATCTTACTCAAATTCCCTTGTCGCACTCAAGCGTACCTGCCTATAGGCAGTGAAATATCCTGTCAGTTGCATCTGATGTGACTTTCATCGGTGAGTTTAGAAGTATATATAGTTGGTTACGGCCTGTCGGGGAAACCATGTAAAGTGCTTAGAGAGTTGAAGTGGATCAGGCGTATCTAAAATAGCGCTCTTTACTTTTCTTTACTTTATACTATATGGCAACAAGACACAATTTCTTCCACATGTTTAAACTGATTATTTTAAAATAATGAGAAGTGCGCTCTTTTCCCTGACAGCCCTGCAAATGTGTTTTGACAATTTCCAGGGTACACTTGAAAGGTTTAATGACATATCGCCACTTTCATGAACCACTTTGAAAAAACTGAGACAATGGAAAAAAACTAAACCGTTTTTCTTCTTTGCATTTTTCAGTTTTCTTTCGGCGTTCTGCCTATTGCACCTACAATATGATGATTTAAAAGAAAATGGTATATCTAAATAAAAGATAACAATTTCTGAAAGCGATCTATTTTTGCTTGAATTCTCAAAGTTTTCAAAGACAAATATAAGGCGTTGAGTCACAAAGCCGTTCAATCAGAACAGTTTACCAAATAACGGGTGATGTTTCCACACATAGCTTGTAAAAGCTGCCATAAAAATGCATAAAAATGTGAAAATTTGTTTTGTTTTGTTGCGCTCATCTTTATTGAAACAAACCAAAGCAAAAAAAAATGCACACAATGTTCTAGAAGAGGCGTCTCTATTTTGAAGCCGTTAATTTTAATTTATTGTACATTAAAACAAAATTATTACAATAATAAAAAGAGAAAAATATGCATGTGGGACATTAAACTATTTTTATTGTTACCAGAATAAAATCGACAACACAACATACCCCGCATAAATATCATTGTGGCATTCATAGATTAAATATTTTGCTGCAAAACAGAACGGTTCTGACTTCAGATTCAGCCTTAGCAAATTTTGTTATCACACATCGATTCCGATTATGACTCAAGATTGAGTATATAGTATGTATTCGAAGGAAAAAATATTTTGAGTTTAGGTTTTAAACTTGGAATTATTTTTTTTAGACAAATCATGACGTACATCGAATATGGCGGTACTATTCCGATGAAGTCCTAAATCGTGGCATAGCTGTGATGTAGTGGCGCTGGTTGTTCATATCATTATGCAGTGAGTTTGAATTAGATCAGATGCAGTAAATTCTTGCCAATGGTGATGGTAAGTCAAGTTGACAACGAAAATGATGATGATAATGATGATGATGATGATAATAATAGTGATGATTATGCTGTTATTGAAAATGATTATGATATTATTAATGCTAAAGGTGGTAGTTATATGGGTGATAATGGTAATGAGATTTGTTTTGTTTGAGAAACAGAAATTAACGACACGTTCAACTGCGCTCTACACCACAGTATTTACAATATTACACCACAGACAAAGTGTGTCGTACTCAAGAAGTGTACCGACTTAAGCCCGTTTCACATGACGCGTATCCTGTGCGGAAGATTTCGAACCGGCTCCGGACCGACTCTGATCAGAGACTTTGAAAACAAATTCTGTCCCTACATATCACCTACACCCTTTCACATGAGAACGCACCATGAGAAAGCAAAAATGAATCGCAGGACAGGAGCTCGTCCGGAGTCTTCCATACAGGAAACGCATCATAGGACAGGGGCCCGTCCGAAGTTCTCCGTACGGGAAACGGATCATAGGACAGGGGCCCGTCCGAAGTCCTCCGTACGGGAAACGGATCATGTGAAAGCAGCTCTAATGGCTTGATAAAAATCATGATAAAAGAATAAGCCATGGGCACGTAAGCTGTGATTAAAAAAAAACTCACTGAACATTAATTTGTAAATATTTTCACAAACATATCTAAACTAAAGTCATGCACATTAAGTTCTTGTATTTTGATACAAGCGCGAAATTCTTCTCGATGCCTGTATAATAAGTTATATACAACTATAATACTTTCTCTAACACTTTCTACATCGGGCTCCTTTACATATAAGATTGCGCCTAGGCGCATTGTCCCAATTACTGTGTATATCATTAGACAAAAATTATGTACAGAACAAAAATAATAGCATATCAATCTTGCCAGCATTTCGGATGTCGGAATTTGATATTTAGAAACATTCAATTGAACTTTTAGAGGTTCTGTCTTCACTCTCGACTCAACAAAAAATCTACTAAACACCTAAAACGTCAAAGTAATTACAAGAAAAGTTTACGTTTGAAAACTGAAAATCCAATATTCAATTCTCAAAAGCGTTGGAAGATGAATATCTCAGCATTTGAAGAATTCGTCCAGGTTTCGACATTATAATAGACATTGAAATTTGAATGAATTTTAAGGTTAATCATAAAAGTTGTATGACCACCTCCTATTTTCACAAAGGTAGAGAAATACGAGAGAAAAAAAAGAGATTTTAAAACGCAAAAGTACAAGAATACAAAAATGTAAAACTTGTATAACACACATAAATATTTTAAGTTTCGATCACGATTTTCTATTGAACTTTCCTTCACCTCATACTCTAATTTCAAGAAAGAAAACTTCATAGCAAAATCTTCTTTTCTTACCTTCGTCTGTTTGACACAATTATCAATTGCTCCAAATTACTCGTTGTATCATACAAAAACCAAAATAACGACTGATAAAAAATTGAAGATGGTAAAGATGATGACAGTGAAAAACACAGTTTTAAAGTTTATAAATTGAGGCTGTGCACATTGCAAGAATACAGCATTTCGCTATCAAAATGGCGGACAATCCCGAAAGTTAGAATATATGTTTTTTGTGCTAAGTCTCAATGTAGATCTACGTAATTAGGGCTAATTACGTAAAAAAGGTTTTACACTAACTTCCGGGTGTGTCCGCCACTTTGATAGCGAGACGCTATATCTACGTAATGTGCACAGCCTCAAAGCAAGCTTTTGATTTCACTTTTAGTCCCAGCTTTACACCGGGTGAGTAATGTCCATTTCAAGTGACGTGTATGCACTACTAAGGCGAAGTATGTTTAATGGAGCAGTTAAACGGCTGTGGTCAGTTTTTGTTCTCACATGTTATCTTACCCATGCGAAAAGGTATTGGTGATAGAGCAAACTTTTAAATAAATTATTATTATTACTATTACATGTATTATTATTACTTATATTATTATTATTATTATTATTATTATTATTACTACCATTATTATTATTATTGCTGTTATTATATTTTAATAAGGACAAATTTTTTAAAGTCTCCTGTCAAGAAAACATATCCGACTTTTATATGGCATACGCGCCATGTGCATGTGAAAGGGACGCAGCAGACACAAAAAACTCCGACTCTTGAAATGTAAAAGAGTTCAGAGGAAACTACCTCATCTCTGGAATATCAAAGCTAGAGGTATCAAAGTTAACAAAACTGTCAAAATTTATGGAAGTTAATCCATCTTACCCAGCTGTCCGGGAAAACAAAGTGCGGTATCTGCGGTGAAAACCTTATGAAAGATACTGCACTTGGATTGTTCACAGCTCGGGCCCAATCACTTTGCGCCCTAAAGTATATCTGCGACTTGGTAAAACAGAATAATGTTTTTATAGTAACCGAGTATAGAAGTGTATTATGGAAGGAGAAAAATAACTGTTGAAAGTGCAGCTTAGCTTTGTGAAATCATGGAGAGAATGGACCTGAAACAATCTTTACGTTGTTATGGATATCTGGTTAGCGCATGCAGTCGGCCATCTTTAATTTTTATATCATGCAAACCCTTGGCTCCTTGATAATATAAAAACTGAGTGTTGTCATGAAGAATGATCATCTTGTCCTTTATTCTGATTGATAAATATGATCCCGATGATATTAAAAAAAATACAACAGGTCTTAAGCAAAACTGTGCTGTAATATAATTATATGAATGGTATTTTTCGTACACTTAAAACTGTTGATTTTTATGAGTGTCGTGCTTTCAGAAGTAAAACCACACTGCACCACTAGCTGTAACTATAATAATTGTGTCTTTGATTCCAGAAAACCAAGGGGGCTTTCTCCTCACCTTCTCTTACGGTTTAGAACCAAAGTTGACGACACAGTATGTCACCCTATTTTAAGTAATTGAAACTATGTGATTATAACGCGCGGCCTACGTGGAAATCAATACTTAGAGTATATTAAATATTTGCAAAATCGTTATAAAGAAGGTTAAAATACTGTATACTTAGAATGCGGTGATTTCTTATAACCATGCAAGTGATGCAAATATTATGTTACAATTATGTAAAGTTCACTTTGAAAATCAAATAAATTCATGTGGGAAGGGGTACTTTCAAACTCGTTTCCTCATGTTAGTACCATCGCCTTCTCATCCACTGTATTTTTTGTCTGTATAGACTTTCTTCGTGAGGGATGAGTTCCTTACTACTTCCTTGATACTTGATCAAAGCGGTAGGTGTTTGAGATAAAAAAAAAGAATGTGACTTGATCAGTTCACCGACCCTGTTTACGGCCTAGGTCATACAGTTGACAGTTGTCCTGTATTCCTCTTTACTCCAGGCTTCAATAACTGACTACAGTTGTCCTATATTTCTCTTTATTCCATGCTTCACGAAAGGGACAAAATAGTAAATATACACCAGTTTTGACGATTTTTTTTCTTTCATCACCAGTGACAATTATTTTGACGGAAGCAACCAGAGTAGATGCGCAGTCAACAAACCAATTATGAGCCATATTTTGTATTAAATTGTATACATTTATGTTTAACTTGATCCGGTTGACACAGAATATGTTATCATCTGGTCCACCGTTCTCATGACGCCTGACAACCAACACGTAAACATACTCGAGCATGAGCGCTCAAATGATCTATCTCATTTGAGATGTTAATATCATTTGAACACGTTGAAACTCAAACTACTCGTAATTTGCTCTTATGGACCAGCCCAAAAGAAACTTCAAATTAAAATATAAGGAGTATAGCACTTGCAGTACTTATTATCGAGTTTTCGGCCTAGCTGCAGATGCTTTGGATATCATTTTTAGATTGTCCTACCCGAAGCCGAAGGGGGGAAAGGCCAAGTCACTGGGCTTGGGTAAATTTCAAAGTCCCCATGTTTCATATGGAATCTTTAGTAGGACGGCACACTCATCTAAAGTGAGTTTTAAAATCTATTCAGTCCTGAATGTTATAAATAGTCAATAGAATACTCATACGCTGGTTTGTTTTTTGTTGTTTTTTTTTTTGCATGGGGGACACAGCCCTTTTAGTTTCGTGATTTTGGTCCCTTTTAATCTCAAATTTTATGGAAGTGATTTACCAGATTGTCAACATACAAAGTGACCGGCCTTGTTCATTGTTGCTGCATTTCTTGAATCAGGGGACATCACTCTAAGCAAAACAATCATTCTTTTGAACTGACAGAGTTCAGTCCCATTCCCAGTCATACTCCGAGCTGGAGACATCAGAGTAGCCTTTCTTTTCCCGGTTCTTTGCTTTCATGTCCTTCACATAGAAGATGGTGTAGGCAATAGTGGCCGGAAACACCAGGCAGAAGCTTGCTATGGTGAACGCTGTAGGGAAGAGGAAACCGATATATACATAAATAAATAGATAGCTAGACTGATTGATAGATATATTGAGATAGATAAACAGATAGATAGATAAACAGACAGACAAATAGCTGGCTAGCTAGATAGATAAACAGGCAGACAGACAGATAGCTAGCTAGATAGATAGATAATTAGATAGATATCTTCCTGTGTGATAGAGTACATTGTCTAAAAAGTTCACAACTTGTTAAATGAGCTTTATTTTGATAAAGGTAAAGACTAATGAAAAGGATATAATTTGCAGCAAATTTGTTTCGAACATTATACTCTTTAAGTAAGGTTGCTATGGCTGCTCTCGGCTTCTACCCGGTGTCGTAAAGATTTTCAGTGGGTGTTTTCTTCGGTGTATGCACCTGCTCAAAAATTTCCTTTCTAATTTTTGAAAACTCAATTATCCTGTTAAACTGAAAAAAAATTCTATTAGTTTCGAAATGTTCTAATAATCACTAAACGAACCAGTAATATGAATCGAATAGCTCAAACAAACGTTCGCACTCACCGAGAGAATGCGACCAGGTTGGGTTCATGTTGAGTGTGTCTTACACTAAAGTCGTGCTCAAATAGCGACTAGAATCAACCATACTTCTATGACTCTCACATTTTTCTAATTAACTCTCAACGAGCAGACTAATCGAACAAGTTTGATAAATATTCGAGCAGACTAATCGAATAATTCTAACAAATATTCGAACTTACAGACAGAATGCGACCAGGTCGGGTTCATGTTGAGTGTGTCTTACACTAAAGTCGTGTTCAAATAGCGACTAGAATCGACCATACTTCTATGACTCTCACATTTTTCTAATCAACTCTCAACGAGCAGACAAATCGAATAAGTTTTACAAATATTCGAGCAGATTAATCGAACAATTCTAACAAATATTCGAACTTACAGACAGAATGCGACCAGGTCGGGTGCAAGTTGAATGTGTCTTATACTTTACTCTTGTTCAAACTCTCACTGCTTTCTAATCAATACTCAACGAGCAGAATAATCAAATAACTGTAACAAATCTTCGAACTTACCGACAGAATGCGACCAGGTCGGGTGCCACTTAATGGTGTCTGTACTGTAGTCATAGTCGAACAGCGACCAAAATCCGGCGACCACAGGGGCGGACATGGCGCTGACTAGGGTGGTGAAGACACTGCCCTCTGTTGCCGAGACCAGGAGCAGGGAGAAGATGGAGTGGCACACGATAGACGAGCTCAGCGCGACCAGTTTGATCAGGCAGTTCTCGCAGCGAGGTTTGTAGCTGGCAAGTGGGTGAGGAAGTATGGATTAATCAAGAGACTAGTAGACGTGTCAACTAAGTACAGGCAAATGGATCAACTGCCAGATTTCTGCATAATGTTTGGGTGTAGTCACAGACATTCACAAAAATGCGAGCTTAACGCGACAAGGGTAGTATGACTAGGCGATTCTCGCATCGCGGTTTGTAGCTAGTAAGTGGGTGAGAATACAGAGATATTGATCAATGGGGGCTAGTAGGGAGGACGATTTAGTAAAAAATGGTATTTGTCTATATGGCTGACCTGTATCTACCTGAAAGTAATCATGTGTTTATTGTTATTGGCGCGGAATGGCGTATCAAAAGCGCACTAGAAAGTTCTTTTACATTTCATTTTATAAGTTATTCTATTATACCTCTGAGCCCAGTAAAAAAATAAATATAAAGGAAGCCTTTACATTTTGTGTGCACAAAAAGAGACGCTTGCTTCGCAGCTCTGTGACACCAATCAGTAAAATATCCATCTAAAGGATGCTAAGTCCGGCAAAGAACGCAACAGTATTGTACCCAAAAAAATAAAGACGAGGTACCTAATCTGATAATATTTTATAGATAGAATAAATATATAGGTAGGTAGAGAGATAGATAAGTAGATAAATATTATTGTGTTAATGCACAATTACCTTTATAAATTGATAAATAGATAGATGATAGTGAGATAGATAGATAGAAAGGTAGATAGAATAGCCTATCATATCTATCAACTTTTGATTACCTAAAGTTACATAGAAACCCTTCTTCCAGCTTGTCCCAGAAGTCTGCTAGATTATCAACCTGTGAAGAGATCGAGTAAAAAGTAAATGCAAAACAAAAACAACAACAAAAATTAAATAAATACAACACAATACAGGATATCATTTCATGTATAAATTGTCCTAACTATGAAGCAAGTGTTCAATTCTCATGAAGTTTTCAGGAAAAGGTTATTGATTTCACATAAGATTTCATCTAAAAAACCCTCTGGCAAGTTTTAAGTTATTTAAGCTTGAAATTCGAAATATTCCCAAGATATTATTGCAAAAAACAAGAGGAATAAATAACCTAGCTGAGGTTCTTAACTGATTCGTTTTTCTTGACCTGTGTCTTGGTAAAATAATAAAAATTGACACTTACTAGCCAAACGTATATAGGAACAGGTTGCACGTCGAGAGTAGTATCATACTGCTAAGCCATGTATAAAGAATCGACACGCACAGATTTCTCTTCCCCCCCCCCCCACACACCCAGCCGTTCATATTGGCATTCTTCGTGCAAAAATGATTTCTGATCAGAAACCGTAATAGTTGTGTGTCCAAATTACCATTATCATCATAGCCTATTTCACCCAGCTTCTGGGTATGGATAGCATAATTATTTTCATAACGATAGGTAGAGAAAAGTTACTCAAAGTCATAAAATATTATATCGATACTCACATTATCATTGAGACTTTAAAGTATGGTATCGATACTCACGTTATCTATAAGGGTTTAAAAGTATCGTATTGATATTCACATTATCTATCAGACTTTAAATTATTTTATCGATACCCATATTATCTATAAGATTTTTAAAAGTATTGTATCGATACTCGTACTCACATTGCCATACCAGGGGATGAAATCGGTTCCGAATAGAGCTACGATGAACACACAGCCCGACAGTATACCAGAGGTTGCCAGGGAGAATGAGTGAATCTGTAGAATCGGGCGGAAATGTCTCAGTTGCAGTGAAGTAAAGTGAAGAACATTTTTATATAGCACCTAATCCACTAATATGAACTAAACGCTTTAGATGGGGTATCCGCCCGAGTGGCCGTATCTAACCAATTTACCTTATGAACTAACAAAGCCCCAGCTGTGAATAGCATCGCACTTAGTCTAACATAATAACACAATCTTTCACTGCCAATAGTCGAGTACTCATTTAACTCCCAAGTGAGGCTAAAATTTTTTTTAGCAAAAAGCCTTTCCCGAGATTTAAACGGCGACCTGCTGAGAAGAGGTTTAAACTCCGGGGCATCCGGTCTTAGAGCCGAATGTCTACCACCAGGCCATAACGCTACAAGACGCAAGAGGTGGGTGCAGAGCACGGAATGGAGAAAACAACAAGGCCTGGAATCTTATGCAAATAATGAATTTGCGCTAAGCTTGGTATAAAACATATCCGATTATTTACTAAACAGACAAGCCTTGATGCATTAATAGATTAGTCCTAAGTATTCCTGCTCAACCTTCCATTTGTCAAATTTTTTTCATTAGGCTACTGTTTCTAAACTGCCCTCATAGTACCGAATCTTTTCATAGAATAAAGAAATTTTGTAGAAAGCTGTACTGTATTCTCACATAGGCCTAACCATAATTTGATGTGTATAAAAGTAACATGACGCTTCGAAAGTTCCTTTTTTGTATTTATAAAAAAAAATAAAACAAATGTACGCAATAAACAATTGTATGTAATTGAATATGCTCGCTATATATGCGTGTAATCCAACTCTCATTAAAAGCGATCTACACCAAAAATGAAAATCCTTAACAGTCAGTGCAAGTGAGAAATAATAGTGGATGAATTAGTGAAAATTAGCCCGATGTCGCATTTTTCACATTCCAACGTATTGCCTTTTTAAACAATACATTTTTATGCTTCCAATGATTAAACATTTCATGAAATTATTATTTTTTAATAGAAAAAAAAACAAGAAAAATAATAGCATTTGCTCAAATTCAAGTTTCCAATATTCCATTTGGACATGTAGTGAAACCAAATTTAATTAAGTATTTTTTTAGGACGAAAGAGAGATAATTCGTTAAATTCCTCTACATGATCTCACCACATTCTTCTTTATCTCCCTTTCTGAGGCGGCGACAAAAATAGCCCAGGGGAAAAAACTCGCCCCGAAGATGGCCGGCCAGCAAATCTTGCTGACCAGCGTGTCGTGAGGAAAGAGGTCATCCCCACTACTGCCCTCTACTGACCATATCCTGGGCTCCACGCACACAAATACTCCAGCCAGCGCGGCCGCACAACAGGCCAGCCGACGGAACGAAATGCCTGTTGGAAAGGAGAGAGAGATTGAATGATTGAAGGGTATTTTTACAAGCCCAATTCTACCTCAAAGGTGCTCTCAGGGCTTGGGTCCCAATGACAATTTACGGGCTGCCACCCAGAGACTAGCGGGGATACCATGACTTAGCCTCAGCCGGTCATATTATACTGACACCGACCCAACCAGTAGGGGCCCGGACTGTGCTCGGCTGTGTTTCGAACCCGCGACCTCTTGGCCACGGAGCGAAGCCACTACCAACTGAGCTATCTAAGCCCCCGGGAGAGAGAGATAGAGAGAGACAGATAGATAGATAGATAGATAGATAGATAGGGAGAGAGAGAGAGAGAGAGAGAGAGAGAGAGAGAGAGAGAGAGAGAGAAAGCAGGGGAGAGATATTAGTAAAACTGACTTTTACTTTACAATGGTTAAAGAATTATACTCAGCGCCTTTTTTATTTAGCCGCAAAGTGTGAACAGAATGTCGAATACCAAACCTTTACTTGATTAATTAAATACAAAAATAATATAAAAAAAATTAAAAAATATGGCAGTCAAGTTATATTTTTCATAATAACAAGGATGTGATGATGCTGGGGTGATCGTCGTGAAAAGGATAATGATGGTGATGATGATGATAATGAGGAGGACGAGGAGGAGGTTGATGGTGGTGATGTGAAGACGCTTTACATCAAAGCAAACAACAAACCTAATTAAGTCAGCATAAAAATGAAAATATTATGCGAATCAAATGAAAACATATACACACTTAACTGATTGTTCTTATACATAAATCATAATAGGAAATAAAAATATTTTATGAATCAAATGAAATCATATACACACTTAACTAGTAATACATTATACATAAAATATAATAGGACCCACACGTGCATTTCGAAAAAAGAATTCTTTTTTTGTTAACGCTCGGTAGCAACAACTAATATAGCAGTTTTCTCTTTTTACAAGGCGCTCGCTACTCACTTATTCTGATCTACGAAAATCTTGTAAAGAACTTTTACCTTTTTTGAGGATACACCAGGAAACCACAATGATAAAGGGAATTCCCGCTGCAGAAATAGCCGGCTGAAGGTCCTGGTGGGTGTGGCTAGGGAGACTGGACAGCCAGGATAAAGATGAGGAAAGGATGAACAGAATGTGCATTTTATTATAAAGATATAGTTGTTTTTTATTGGTGGTAAAATTGCGTAAGAGTAGCTTTGGGGAGGGAGAGACAAAGCGAGAAAGAATGGTGTGTTAGAGAGAGAGAAAAAGAGAGAGATTAAGAGAGAGAGAGAGAGAGAAAGAGAGAGAGAGAGAGAAAGAGAGAGAGAGAGAGAGAGAGAGATTTGATTCGTTGTTTGAATTTTAACGTCCCAGTCAACTTTGAGGTTATATCAGGACGCTCCGTGGACAATTAAAAGGGTGCTGCCACACTGTGATGTAAGGAGCGCTTGCGTACACCACACCCAGTCACATTATTCTGGCACCGGGCCGACCAGACAGAGAGAGAGAGAGAGAGGGAGAGAGAGGGAAAGAGAGGGGGAGGGATGAAGAAAGAGAATTGACTTTTACATGTACAAAGGTGACAAAATAAAGCACAGTGCCTTTTTCATTTGGACGTTAAGTATCAAAAGATGTCGAACAATAAACAGACATTTTAAGTAATAATGGAAATTTGAAAGTATCTGTGTAGTAATTACATACATAATCATATTAGTAACATACTTTTTTTTTCAATTTAGGTGTAGTGGTAAACAAAATCATAATAACACTGCATGGAAAAACTCTGTGTGCCTGTCTGTCTGTCTGTCTGTCTGCCTGTCTGTCTCTCTCTCTCTCCCTTTCGCTCACCAATTCTATCTTGCTCTATCTCATTCTCGATTTCTGAATCTATTTTTCTATCACATTTTCTATCTCTCTTTTTCTATCTCTAATTTCATCTTTCCTTTTCCTTTGCTTGTGTTCCCTCTTGTAAGATAACGGTAAAGGTAGGCCGATACTCGACACGAGCGTAGGGGAACAAGGAGCAGGGTCCTTGTTTTTTCTAGGCATACGGCATAGTTAGGTAGTTTGCCATTGCTTTCCTCGCCGCCTTTACTT